>PVHX01003743.1:38978-62221 GCA_004024805.1 Geosciurus inauris | reverse complement strand
TTTACTCCAATGCCTCTCACTAACCTCAAGTAAGAAAACAATTTCTATAACTGAGGTATTCCTTGTAACTAAGATCAGGTAGGTATTTCTCTTTGATGAAAATGCCAGAAAATAGTAATTAAAACCTTCATATAAAAACTCCAAATTCCACCCAGCCACCACCTTTCATACAGGTGCACTCAATCAAGATGTGCTCCAGAGTTGACAGCACAGCCAATCATTATATATTCAGGAGGAAAAGATGAAACATAGCTTTTCTTCCCAGATAGCTGCTTCTAAAACCAAGAGAAGACCACTTGTATTTTCGGATTCATAGGGGACAGAAGATAAAATGGAGAGAAAATAGAAAAAAAAAAAAAGGAGCCCAGGGTAGCCCCTTCTTTACTAAAGTTGCTAGTATTAGTATGAAGTTAGATACAAGTTCCTCTACTTGAGAGAACTCTCTTATTTGGCCTCTATACAGCCTCAAGCCTAAGATACCTTTTTACTTTGCTAAGGCTCTCAAATCATTACCCTAGCTTCATAACTCCTTTCATGAAGGATACCACTTGGATAAAAGGGTTCTTTCTCTTAAAGTTTTATTTCCTTAAGTTCTAAGCAATAAAACTTCCCCTGAAAATTGTTTTCTAATTTCACTGGGAAATATATACATGGAATCAGAAATTCTAAAACTTTTCTATTTGCCTCATTTGGTGTGCGGTCTAATTTCTAAGACAACTTTGTTATGTTGGTTTATCATACTGTAACTTCAGCAACTCATATGTCTTAAGATTTAGGGTATAAAGGTCCTCATGTTCAAACACTGTCTTCAAATTTCTGTACCGTTTGCACATGTGGTGGGTGAATTACAGAAGACTGAGCTGTCTGGATGACCCCCTGAACCTGTACTTGCTTTCCAGGAAGAGGTACAATTGTCACTGGCGCAGATCCTCTTAATGACATCTAAGAACAAATAAAAATTTAATTAACAAAAAATATATTGTACCTATGTACATAAGATAGCTGAAACCTTAGCACTGGAAAACACATTTCAGAGCTGGTTATATTTAAAATCATGTTTATTACCAAACATTAGGTACTGCCTGTGGACCCAAGATTGAACTAGAAGGTGAGTGTACAAACTAATTTTAACAAGTAGAGTAAGAGCTATAATACAGGAAGAGTAGAAAGTACTGTACTGTGGAAGCAAAAAAAAGGATATTAACTTCAGCTGGGTCTTTGAAGGACAAACAATTCCCAAAGGGTATGTATGTAGGTAAAGAGGGGTAGGAGGACTATAAAGGTATTTCAGGCAGAGGAACTAATTGCAAAAACATGTAGGGCTTTTTAGAACACATTATTCTGAAGAGATGTGGTTGAAAACCAACCAAGAAATCAAGAATCCAAGTGACAGAAATTCCAACTTTGGGCAGTCTTTTGAAATACAAAATCAAATATTTCAGGTAAATAATTTAATCATGAAACTGTAATTTATTCCTATGGAAATCTGATGGAGATTCATAAGAGTACATGACAGAATGCTAAACTATGAAGTCTACCCATCATCCTTCAAGTCACCTTGAAAGATGATTCAGTCACTGACCTAGTCAACTCCGCTTTGTCCCTTTCTGACTCAATTTGCCTTTTTAAGCATTTTTTTTTCTTCCTCTGAACCACTTTCTTCTGCAGTTACATTGTATTCTAGGAACTACAGGCCTGCTTAATAAGTTTCTTTAGAACCAAAACTATCCCCAGGCAACAGCAAGGCTTGCAGAACAGATCACCCCCTAATGAGCTTGCCCTACCAAGTGGGAGCAATTACCCTATGTAATGGAACCAAGGCTGCCCCCGTGCAGGAGCACTCACTCACTATGGGAACCAAATCACACACCTCAGAGTGATGACCTTCCCAGAGCGTCACAGAACTAGTCATGAGGAAAGATTCAAAATAAACTCACAGCTTGACCAGTATGACTCCCTCTGCCATCTATACAAACCCTCCAGCTATGTAAGACACCACCCCTAGCCTTTATTTCCATTTTTTATAAAATCTCCAAGTTTCTGTCAATCCCTTGAAAATAGATCTTTGGTCATTATACCCCCACATGAGCTATTCTTCTTTGTATGGCCACACCCATTAAAAGTTCCTTTTCTGGCCAGGTGCGGTGGCACACGCCTGTAATCCCAGCACTTTGGGAGGCTGAGACAGGAAAATCCCAAGTTCAAAGCCAGCCTCAGCAACCATGAGGCACTAAGCCACTAAGCAACTTAGTGAGACCCTGTCTCTACATAAAACACAGAACAGGGCTGGGGATGTGACTCAGTGGTCGAGTGCCCTTGAGTTCAATCTCCAGTACCAAAAAAAAAGAAAGGAAAGGATTTTTTAAGAGCTGCTCTAAAAAGCCTGACACCCTGATTCTCTCATGCTCCATAGGGTACCTGAGCTTAAAACATTCTCCCTAGCTACCTAATAGGATAACCTAAGATGGTAAACGCTTGGGTAAGGAGGTAGTACAGGGAGTTAGTATAGTGTCATGAGAAAGAAGCCTCTATTCAGCCAGTGTTTGAATCCAAAATCCAAAAGAGCATACAGGCTTTGGAGTGTGACAGGCTTGGACCATTTCTCAGATAAGAGCATTCACTAACCTCTGTGACGCTTATCAAATCACTCACCCTTTCAAGGCCTCAGTTTCTTCCTTTGTAAAAAGAACTGATACTATCTTTTTCACAGTTATAATGACAATCAAATGAATAATAAGTTAAAAGCAAAATGGGATGGTAGGGAAAAAGAGCCTACATCTGTATGCTTCTTATTTGGTTCCTGGTTCAACAAGATGTTAAAAAATGTGTGTGCCTGTGTGACCTATAAATAGCAGCAAAATTTAAGAACTAAATGGGTATTTCACATTATCTTTTTAAGTGTAAAATAAAATAATAAAATTGTGGTTATGTTCTTTAAATGAGTCTTTATATTTTAGAGGTATATTTTGAAATATTGAGGCTAAAATGATAATTCTAGGATTTACTTTAATTCAGCCAGCAACAGTGGGAGCATGAGACTACATGAAGTAGTAATTTCTGAAACTGGGTGGTGGAAATCATGATGGTTCAACCTAATTATCTCTGATTCTCAATAGGTTTGAAAATTTCCAAAAGAAGTTTTTAAGAAGAATCAACAACAGTAACACTAAGTTGTTGGTCCTGTCTGGCTCCAGAGCCCAATGTTCCTTCCAAGATATCTTATTCCTCTAGCTGCCAATCAGGGCATTTTTACAGCCTCTCACTTTGTATGTTCTTGGTCAACAGGCACGCTGAATGCTAAACAAACAACTGTTTAGTGAATTAATTAATGATCTCCTAAATAAAGACAGTAAGTGAATTTCTACAATTTCTTCTGGGTATCTTTCTGATTTTTCCCACTTGAAAGATGTAAAGATTTGTATTTCCTCACTTAGAATATTTGACCAATTTTTCATTTTCAGCCAAGCAACAATAAAGGATGGGACACAGATGATACACTAACTTTCCTAGCTTCCTCAGGCCCATATGGCCAGGGAGAAATGTTTCTGTTTAAGTTTCGGTAGGCCCATTCTCACTGTTGACAACTCATCTTATTCCAGTCACTACCCTAACTCTCAAGTGAGAAATCAATGTCTTTGAATATAATACCTTAAAATAAAACTGCAAAACAGCTGAAAACAAAACTATAAAAACATACACAGCTGGGTCTCCTCTCCTGTCAAAGATTAGTACCGATTTTATAGAGTCTCTTCCAAAAATGACAAGGGAATATTTTCCAACTAATTTTATGAGGACAAATAAATTACCAAAAAGAAAAAGAAAACCACAGACCAATAGCTTTTATAAATTTAAATGTGAAAATTATCAATAAAATATTAGCAAATTAAATTCAGTAACATAAAAAGAATTAAATGCCATGTCCAAGTGTGCAAGGCTGGTTGGTTCAACATTCAAATATCTATTCAATCCAACATATCAACAGACCAAAGAAGAAAAAAAAATTCGTAAGATCATACCAACTGGTGTAGAAAAGATGTATGAGAAGTCTAAAATTTCTTTTCTTTTCAAGACAGGGTCTTGGTATGTAGCCCATGCTGGTCTCAAACTATGGGGTTCAAGTAATCCTCTCACTGCAGCCTCTAGAGCAGTTGGGACCATAGGTATGTATCACATGCCCAGCTCTAACATCATTGCATTAAAAAACAAAACAAAAACTCAGAAAACTAGGAATAGATGGGAACTTCCTCAAACTCAGAAAGCAAAAACCTGTAGCTGACATCACACATAATGGTGAAAGAATGCTTTCTCTCTAAGTTCAGGAACAAAGCAAGGCTGTCCATTCTCACCACTCTACTCAACATGGGTCTTGTAAGTTCCAATCAGTGCAATAAAGCAAGAAAAAGAAACAAGAAGCATAAAGACTGGAAAACAAACAAAAACATCTCTATTTGCAGATGACATGGAAAATGTCAAAGAAAATCCCCACGTCTTAAAAAAGAAAGACAAAAAAAAAAAAAAACCTCTACAACTCATCCTTCCTAGAATAAATGAGTTCAATAATGATGCAGGGTACAAGATCAAGATCAATATGCAAAATCAAATGCTTCTCTATACCCCCAAAATAAGTAAGTAAAATAAAAAATCAACACAGTATTATTTACAACTGCTCCAAAGAAAATATACAATCTGAGGGGTGGTGGTCTATCTAGCTCAGTTGTGTAACACGTGCCTAGAAGACAGTTGCTAGCAGTAGTGTTCAATTATTGGCCCTCTTCAGAACTGCCTGGACTAGGAGAGTCAAAGTTGTATACTATCCTTCCTGGGGCAGTCGGGATCCAAGGACTGGTACAGATGGGAAATATAAATGGCCTGGTTGGCCCACATCTCAATTCTGAAGAATTATCTTGACTTCAGAGCTTCCTATGGAGTCATGTGGGGACATCTGAGGCCTTTGTTGAGAATGAATCACATTTCAACTTCTGCCTCTTATCAATCCTGTTCCTTCTCTTCCTTTCCCATCTACAGGTGGTAATCCCAATAAAGTACCCCTAATAAGCCTCTTGTATGCTAATCTCCCTCTTTAGTTGCTTTCTGGAAACCCAAACTGTGAAAGAAGACATCAAAGGGCTGAGAGGCAAATCATGTCTCTACTTACTAGTTGTGCAACCTATAAAACAGAAGATTATAAAAGTACAGCAGGCTGATACAAGGTAAGGCATTAAAATGTCTAAATGCTTAGGAAATTCACCTGGCAGGTAAATTTAGCTGTTGTTGTAATCATTGTTTTCTGTTATTTCCTATGCACATGGTTAAAGTATACAAATTTCTCCATTATATGAGTATCACAGAGAGTTGTGGGCTGGAAGAGACCTTAGAGATCACCAAGTCTGACACTTTTAATTTCCATGATGAACATCAAATCTTAAAAAAGTTAAGTAACTTACACAATGTACCAGAATCAATAAAGTAAGTGACAAAGCCAGGACTCAAACCAGGTCTTCTAACTACATTCATTGTTCTTTCTGATAACCAATGCTGTCTCTCAATCTACATATACTTTATAATTCAGTGAAATTCAACAAGTATTTCATCTTCTTGCCATAACTGAAACTTGACTACTGTCTGAGGAGTATCACCCCTACTGGAGTTCCTCACTGCACTCCTCATAAGCCTACACATAAGTGTTTTCTCTCTCCTCACGCTGCCTTCTGACCATCATACTTCCATGTCCTTCCCCATAACTCCCAGTTTTGAAGTTTATAACACAGACTATCCATTCTTGTAGCAGTCATATCCCCTTATTTAAACTTCAGAACCTGGATCAATCTGTTCTCTCCCATCTACTCCTCATATAATCTGTGGTGATTTTAATACACAACATCCAATATTCTTCCATGCCCAGGCATTTCATTCATTTATATTTCTTTCTTCTGAAAAGGGGTCTTGCTAAGTTACTTAGGGCTTCACTAAGTTGCGGAGGCTGGCTTTGAACTTGCAGTCCTACTGCCTTAGCCTCCCAAAGCTGCTGGGATTACAGGCGTGTGCCACAGCTCCTGGTTTATATTTCATTTATTTTCAATTATATCTTGTTTCATTTCATTTTGAATGGGGTCTTACTATGTTGCCCAGGCTGGCCTCGAATTACTGGGCTCAAATGATTCTCCCACCTTAGCCTCCCAAGTAGCTCAGTCTATAAGCACATGCCACTGCAACTAACCAGGCTTCTGTTTTTGACCTCCTCTCTTCCAAAGCCCTGTTTTCCACTCTCCTCAGACACATATTCCCCTTGTCATACCCTAAAGAGTTTCTCATCAGACATTTTGGACAGGACAATTCTTTCATGTGCAGGCATATCCTGTTCAATGCAAGACATTTAGCATCTGGCCTCTGCCCATTAAGTAACAAGGGCAACCCCCCAAACCCCCACACAATTTCCAGACATCTCAGTAGGGAAGGTTCTACCCCCCAACCTCCAGTTGAGATCCACTGATTTAAACCCCATCATTACAAATATATGCACCACCACCCCACGATGTCAAATTCACATATCTCTCATTCTGAGCACTATCTCCTTCCAAAACTTTTTACCTCTAGTACTTGGACTCAGCAATTTGTATACTACAAAAGAACCTACCATCTATTGATCCTACTATCTTTTCTTGGCTCTTGATCCCATTGAGGCCCCATTTACTTCTTTAAACAGCTTAAATGTCACGTCCAGCATGATAATCACTATGTTGCACATACCTTCAATGTTCTTTTTTCTTGCTTCACTACATACAGTTCAAGTTCACTTCAATACGACCAGAGAAAAACACACAACTAAACTTCTCCATTGGATCATTAATGGTCACCAGCAATCCTATCATACATCCCCAGTCCACTAAAATCTCCTCTTGGTAGACTATTCCACACACTCTCTTTCCATCTTCTAAAAGCATTTCACACACAAAACCCCCAAATTCATCTGAAGAAAACTTTCAGAGTATCTCATCCCTGATCTACCCACCTAACATGTATTTACTTTCTAATTATACATGATGTACCTGTGCTCATATGAAGTTAATTTCTCCACTTATAGATTAATTCTCATCTCCTTTCCTAAGGACATCATCCCAGGACTGTTCTTTCTTCTCCTGTATTGTCAAATTTTCTCCCTCTATGCATCATTCCCTTTGGTACACAAACAAGCTGTTAATTTATCCCATCTTTTAAAATAATCAAAATAGCCAGGCATGCTGGCATACCTCTATAATTCCGGCAACTCGAGAGGCTGAGGCAGGAGGATCAAAGTCTGAAACCAGCCTTGGAGATTTAGTGAGACCCTCCACAATTTGGCAAGACTCTGTCTCAAGATAAAAAATAAAAAGAGGGCTGGGATTGTGGCTCAGTGGTAGAGCGCTTGCCTTGCATGTGTGAGGCATTGGGTTCGATCCTCAGCACCACATATAAATAAATAAAGATTGAAAAAATAAATAAATAAATAAAATAAAAAGAACTAGGAGTTTAGCTCAGTGGTAGAGTGCCCCTGGGTTCAATCCCCAATACCACATACACACTAAAAATAAATAAAATAAAAACAAAACTTCCATGACCCCCTCAGAAAACTTTATTTCCTAGATCCCTTTTGAGCAAAACTCCTAAAAGAAGTTGTTTATTCATTCAGGAGTTGTCAAATGAGTTTGCCTATTCATTTTCTCCTGTCTTTCCACACTCTCTTGAATCAAATTAGATTTTCACTGTAATAATTCTTGTTAAGGCTTTCAAGGAGACATGTTGTGAAATATAGCTGATTACTGTTATCTGTGTTAGGTATAAAATTGCCATATACAATAATTATCAAATAATGAACCACTGGTCCTAGGGGAAATAGGAGATTATGTTTTGCAGGTCTCTGGGCATAACATTTGCATCAACTGATCAATATATAACCTTGTTTTATGTGTGTTTCTACTTAAAAATACCTTATTTAATACATGTTGTTAAACCATTAACACTGAGCTCAATCAATAGCACTGTAATTCATGCCTAAATGAAATTTATCAAAAACAACATGTTATTTTCCCATAGATACATTACAGTCTTCTTGTACTTGGGAACACAAGAGAGCACAAAAAGCACTATGTTTCTGGCCATTTCAAACAGCACAAAATGCAAAAAATATGGCACTAAGTAGATCACAGAATGTAGTTAAAACAAGAGAGCCTCAGAACCATTGACTTCACCTTTGATGATTGTATTAGTCAGGGTTCTCTAGAGGAACAGAATCAACAGGAAGTATAATTATAAAAAGGGATTTATTAGGTTGGCTTAAGCGCAAGACCAGAAGCTAGACAGTGGTCTAGCTGTCTGCAGGCTAGAGAGCTGGAAGAACCAGTAGCTGCACAGTCTAAGAAGCTGAAGCCCCAGAACAGGAGGGATCAATGGTGCTACCCTAGTTGGAGACCAAAGGCTTCTAGAAACTCCCTGAAGAATCACTGGCAGAGTCCACTTTGGAAGAGCCAAGAAGAGAGAGTCCGATTTCCTCAGAGGAACGCAGCAGCCATCAAGAACCCATTCAAGAAGAATCTCATTTACATCTGCTGCTGCTTCCATGTTCCATTCAAGGAAACCTTTTATTCCATTCAAGCCATCATCCTATTGGATGGTGCTGCCCCTGTGTAAGGGAGGGTTCTCCACTTCAGCTGGCTATCCCACATGCCAATCATTCATAGATACACCCTCAATTGACACACCCAGAAGCCTCCTAATCATTGGTATCTCTTAATCCAATCAAGTTGACAATTCACATTAGCCATTACAATAATATTCACCTCTCAGTAATCTCATTTAGTCCTATGACTGATTACACATGCATTAAAGAGATACAGTCCCCCAGTAATTGAATGTTGTTTTTCTCTCTGTTTTCCATTTTGGCAATTTCTACTGGCACATCTTCAAGTTCACAGATTCTTTCCTCAGCTGTGTTTGAGGAAAGTCTACTAATAAATCCAAACACCAGTTCATCTATGTGACCATTTTTATTTCTAGCATTTCCATTTGACTTTTTCATACAGTTTTCATCCCTCTACTGATGTTCCCCATCTGTTCATGCATGCTGAACACTAGAATAACATTACCTTAAATTCATTATCTGATATTTCCAACAGATGAATCATCTTGAATCTGGTTCTGTTAATTATTTTGATTTCTGGTAAGTCATTTTTTTCTTTTTTGATGTTTCAGTTCATACTTTTTGCCTGAATGGACATCACGTGTAAGATAGTTCAGACTGAGGCAAATAGTATTTATACTTAGAAATAGATATAATTCTTCTTCTGTATCATTAGTGTGTGTAAGTTGGGAGAGTTGAGCCAATCTATTCAGAAATCAAGCTGAGCTGGGGTTTGTTATGGTTAGCTTAAGTTTACTAACAGCTTCAAATTTCCCTAGTGTGGCCTGCTTAGGGTGGGGGTTGGTTTGCCAGAAGGTTTTTCTCACTGCTCTTGCTCCATCCTCAGCTTTAGGCTGTCTCTGTGCAATTGTCCCCAAGAGGCTTTCTCCATACTCCATGTCCCTTCTCCAAGGACAGACTGTGGTTGCTAGACTTGAAAACAGAAGAGGGAGTTTCTCTATTGTCCTGTTCCTGTCTCAGTCTCAGGCAAGACCTATACTCTTAGGTTTTAGGGGGTGGCCTTTCTCCTAGTTGGCAGAAACTCTAATGGTGTGAGACCAGGACAGTTTCCCACCCTTTCCTCAGGGTTGTCAGTTTTCTTTCTCTTTTTCTATTTCTTCCAGACACAATGGAAAACAGGGTCTATTCCCTTTCTCCAATGGTTTTAAGCTCTTTTTTCATAAGAAAAAAGGGGGAGCTGGGTGCAGTGGTGCAAGCCTGTTAATCCCAGCACTTAGGGAGGCTGAGACAGGATAATCGCGAGTTCAAAGCCAGCCTCAGTAACAGCAAGGCGCTAAGTAACTCAGTGAGACCCTGTCTCTACATAAAACACAAAATAGGGCTGAGGATGTGGCTCGGTGGTCAAGTGCCCCTGACTTCAATCCCCAGTACCAAAAAAAAAATGAAAATGAAAAAAGGGTCCAGGCAGGCCTATCCCATATAGACAGGCTTTATCTGGTTTCTCTCTCTTTCTTTTTTTTTGGGGGGGGGGGTATTGAGGATTGAACTCAGGGGTACTTGACCAGTGAGCCACATCCCCAGCCCTATTTTACGTAGAGACAGGGTCTCACTGAGTTGCTTAGCACCTCGCCCTTGCTGAGGCTGGCTTTGAACTTTCTCCTGTCTCAGACTCCCAAAGTGCTGGGATTACAGGAGTGAGCCACCGCGCCCGGCTTCTCTGGTTTCTCATGCTTCCCTCCCAGCATTCTTATGAGTGAATGTTAGAGATCCTTCAAGAAAAACCTATAAAAAGATAAGAACTCCCTTATGTCTGCAGCTCCCAAGGGTTCTGGATTCTCAAGCTAGTCTACTCCTAAAGTTTATAATTCATTAAAAATTTAGCTAAATTATTTTTTATACAGAGTAAGAGTCTCGCCACCTTCTATACTCTGCCACAGGTGCCATGCACATACCCCATCTCTGTGGGTTCAAGAAAATATTTTATGACTTTGCAGATCACATAATTTATTTTTGTTTTAGGATATAAGCAACACTCTTTCCAGCTTTCTACATCCTAGGCAGAAGCTAGAAATCCCCCACCTAAGTATCACCTATATATCTATAATTCCTAAATGTGTATTTCTAGTCTGGACCCCTCTCCCAGAATCCAGACTCATGTATATCCAACTGCCTACAGGACAAATCTACTTGAATTGTCTGGTGGACAGTTTTAAGATAGTCCTCATGATCTGAATCTCCTGGTGTTTATGTCTATGTTCTCCTTGAGTGTGTCTTTTTTTTTTGCAGGGGGGGGGACCTGGGGATCAAACTCGGGGCTTTCCATATGCAAGGCAAACACTGCCCACTGAGCTACATCCCAGCCCTCTCCCTCTGAGTCGTGGGAGGACTTGTGATTTGCTTCTAACCAACAGAATATAACAAAGTTGATGGAATATTATTCCCATGATTATGTTACATTTTATGGCAAAGAAATGGGGTATCATTTCCTTGATTATGGTACGTTACACAAGACCCTGTTCAGTAAGCATACTGGTTCTCATTCTCTTGCTGGACTTAAAAGAAGCAGGAAGCCATGCTGTGAACTGCCTATGCGAAGAACCACATGACAGAGAATTGGAGGTACCCTCTAGGAGACAAAAATAGCATCCAGCCAACAGCCAACAAAAAAACTGAAGCTTTCAGGGGGGTGGGGTTGTGGCTCAGTGGCAGACCACTTGCCTAGTACATGTGAGGCACTGGTCGATCCTCAGCACCACATAAAAATAAACAAATAAAAAAAAGGTATTGTGTCCATCTATGACAAAATTAAAAAAAAAAACAACTAAAGCTTTCAATCCTACAGCCACAACGAAATACATTCTACCAATAACCTAACTGAGCTTGGAAGTGGAGTCTTCTCTAATCTAATCTCCAGGCAAAAAGCCAGCCCTAGTCAACCCCTTGACTACAGCTTGTTGAGACCTCGAAGGAGAGAACCAGCTAAGATATGTCTGACCCCACAGAAACTGAGCTAATAAATGTGTATAATTTTAAGCCCTTAAGTTTGTGGTAATTTGTTCTGCAGCATAGAAACTAATACAGAAGGAATGAGCAACTTAACAAGTCTAAAAACAAAATTCTTTTTTTTTTTTTGCAGTGCTAGAAATTGCACCCAGGATCTAGTGCATGCTTGGCAGGTACTCCTCTACTGAACTATATCCCCAATGCGTAAAACCAAATTCTTGATTGTCAATATCCCCCTAAAAAGCAAGGGAAAAAAAAAAAAAGAAAAAAGGAAAATGCTTCAATGTCCATCTCAATAAATTGCAACTCCACTCTTCCACTCTTAATCAAGCCAAAAACTATGCAGTTAATGTTGAAATCTTTCTCTAAAACTTGACATCTAATCCAAGAGCAAATATTATTTGCTTTACAATAAGCAGACATCCAGAATCCAACTTTGCCTCACCACCATACTGCTACCATATTGGCCCAAGCCACTGTCACTTCCCATGTACATTACTGTAACAGCTCCTGTTTTTTTGTTTAATTTTTTTTAGTTATAGATGGACACATATCTTTCTTTTATTTTTTTTTTAATGTGGTGCTGAAGATTAAACCCAGTGCCTCACACATGCCAGGCAAGTGCTCTACCACTAAGCCACAACCCCAGCCCCTTCTAACTGTTTTTTCTGCTTTCATTACACAAAGCCACAAGAATGATCCTGTTGTGTGTGTGTGTTTTTTTGTTTTGTTTTTTGTTTTTTCCTCCCAGTACTGGAGATTGAACACAAGGACAGAGAGGCTGAGGTAGGAGAATTTTGAGCTTAAGGACAGCATCAACAACTTAGTGAGACCATCTCAAAAAAAGAAAACATTCAAGCTAGACACAATGGCACACTCCTATAATCCCAGACACTTAGGAAGTTGAGATCGGAGTATGGCAAATTCAAGGTAGCCTGGGCAACTTAGCAAGAACCTGTCTCCAAATTAAAAACAAAAAGGGCTCAGTGGTAAAGTACCCCTGAGTTCAAGCCCCAGTACCACAAGAAAATTTAAAAAATAAATTTCCAATATATCTAGGATAAATCTGTTGAAGTGAAGATGATTCACCTCTTGAAACTATTAGTTTCTGTCTCAAGTTAGCACAAAAGTCAATTACATTTTTCTGATGTCACAACAAAATCAGTCAGAAAGAATTCTAAATTATTGTTCTCCATGAAATTCTACCTCCATTTCATGTAGGTAGAATTCTCCTACATGAAATCTACTGCTCTAGGTTTTGAGAAGTCCATAATAAAACAACTCTAAATACACTTTGTATAAAAGAAAATAAAACCAAATGGTCTTAGCTGGGTGTGGTGGCACAAAACTGTAACCTCAATGACTCAGGAAGCTGAGGCAGGGAGGATTACAATTTTGAGGTCAGCCTAAGTGACTTACTTAGTGAGACCCTGTCTCAAAATTTTTTAAGGGCTGGGGATATGACTCAGTGGTAGAGCACCCCTGGATCCAATGCCCAGTACTACTAAAACAAAAAAAACAAAACAAATTGTCTTGACCGATATAAATCAAATCCACCTTCCCTCTTTATATTTCAACATTTTAAGGTCTTTTCTTGCCTGGTTCTTTTTCTGAAGATTAGTAATAAAATATCTGAAATAACAGACCAATCTATTCCTAACTTTGGTCCTTGACTTACCTGTTGAGCAATATGAGAAATATGAGCTCCCTGAACTGTTGAACCATGTTGAGGTGTAGTCTCTGAAGTGTTACTTTTGTGGGAATCTTCCATAATCAACTAAACGGAAAAAAATGTCAGTTAAAATAAAAAGTTCCACAGAATACTTATCATATACTATATAGTCATGTAAAACTGGTCATTTGGTTGCCACCATGAAAGGGAACGGGAAGCTGTAGTATATAAAAGAGATTCCTTGCACATTCTTTTAAATTTGTTGAATTCTGACACACATAAGAACATGTTTAAATTTAGTAAATGGCATATATGACTAAATTTTCAATGTTATCCACTCAAAAAGTATGAGTCTTCCTATCCATGAACACACATACTCCTTAATCTAGGCTAGGAAATAGTTTCTAATTGCATATATAGTTTCATGTAAAGGGTGTACTGAGTACAAATAAATAAAACCATTCCTAAGGAGGTTCTAAAGATTTAGATCATCTGGATAATTGACTGCAGGATATGTAGACAAGGTAAGAATGAGAATATGTAAATTTTAAGAGACTCACTATGTCAAATAGGAAGATAACTATTAACAAAGAGACTGGTAAAAGATCTGGGTAAAATTTAAGGTATTTATGGTTATATGCAAAGACATAAAGAAAGAAACAGCTGTTTAGCAAGCATATTAAAAGATGGTTAACATAATCATTATCACTAGAGAAACAAAAAAGCAAAACCACAATAAGATACCACCTCACACCTACTAAAATGACTAATATAAAAATAAAACAAAAAAAAAAATGAAAAATGTTGGCAAGGATATGGAGAAACAGAAATTGTACTTTACTATGTTGTTGAAAATGAAAAATGGTCCAACTATTATTGAAAACAGTATGGAGGCACCTCAAAAAACTAAAACAGAATTACCAAATGACTCGGCATTTTCCCCTCTGGGTGTACATATCCAAAAGAGTCTGAAAGCAAGCCAGGCATGATGGTACAGACCTGTAATCCCAGCAACTTGGGAGGCTGAGGCAGGAGGACTGCAAGTTGGAGGCCTACTGGGAAACTTAGCGAGACCCTGTCTCAAATTAAAAATAAAAAGGGCTGAGGATGCAATTCAATGGCAGAGTATTTGCCTAGCAAGTACAAGACTGTGGGTTTGACCCCAGTACCACCAAAAAAAAACCCCCCAAAAACCAAAAAACACGCTCTTGAAGAGATATTTATGAACACATATAGCACTACTCACAACTGGTGAACGCAAAAAGTGGAAGCATCCCAAATGTTCATCAATGGATGAATGGATAAAGTGTATGTACTTACAACAAAGTATTATTTAGTCTTAAAAAAATAAGAAAATTCTAGTAGGGCACGGTGGCGCAAGCCTGTAATCCTAGCACTTAGGGAGGCTGAGACAGGAGAATCGCAAGTTCAAAGCCAGCTTCAGCAACGGCAAGGCGCTAAGCAACTCAGTGAGACCCTGTCTCTACATAAAATACAGAATAGGGCTGGGGATGTGGCTCAGTGATTGAGTGAGTACCCCTGAGTTCAATCTCCAGTACCAAAAAAAAAAAAGAAAAAAAATTCTGACTATGCTACCATATGAATGAGTGAAATAAGCCAGTTGCAAAAGATAAACACTGTGATTCCACTTATGTGAACTATATAGAGTAGTTTTAAATCAAACTAGTACAAAGTAGATTGCCAATGACTGAGTGAGGAAATGGAGAGTTGCTTAATGTGCATGAAAAAATTCTGGAAATTCATTGTGCAACAATGTGAATATATCTAACACTACTGAATTATACATTCCAAAATGGTAAATTTTATGTTATATGTAGTATACACAAAAACTTGAGATAGCAAATCCAGGATATGCCTCTTAACATCACCAAATTAACTGTGAGGTTTAAGCTTACATACATGTTCTTTTGACCTCCTTTTGTTTTTTGAAGTCAGAAAACAAATTCATTTTTAATGTCTGAATTGAAGCTACTGTTTTTAGTCATTGGAAAAAAAGATACAGTAAGCCACACATGGTGGTGCACACCTGCAATCCCAGGAACTCAGGAGTCTGAAGCAAGAGAATCCCAAATTCAAGGCTGGTCTGGGCAATTTAGTGAGACACTCAGCAACTTAGCAAGATCTGGTCTTAAAATAAGACATAAAAAAATGACTGAGGATGTAGCTCAGTGGTAAAGCACCCCAGGGTTCAATCCCAGTAAAGAAAAAGAAAACTTTAAAAAGAAGGAAAGCCGGGCATGGTGGCACACGCCTGTAATCCCAGCACTTTGGAAGGCTGAGATAGGAGAATCGTGAGTTCAAAGCCAGCCTCAGCAACAGCGAGGCGCTAAACAACTTAGTGAGACCCTGTCTCTACATAAAACATAAAATAGGGCTGCAGATGTGGTTCAGTGGTCAAGTGGCCCTGAGTTCAATCCCTGGTACCAAAAAAAAAAAAAAAAAGAAAAAAGGCATAAAATCACCTTATGCATAAAGTGGCTTTAATTTTTCCCTCTTAAGTTGTTTTCCTTTTTTTTCTAACTTGCAAAATTTACAATAGAAAGAAAAGAGATTGGCAAATTTTAATCAAAATACTGTCTAGCCGGGTGTGGTAGCACACACATGTAATCCCAGTGGCTCAGGAGGCTGAGGCAGGAGGATCATGAGTACAAAGCCAGCCTCAGCAACTTAGCAAAGCCCTAAGCAACTCACTGAGACCCTGTCTCTAAATAAAAAGTACAAAAAGAGGGGCAGAGCTAGAGACATAGCTCACTGGTTACGTGCCACTGGGTTCAATTCCTAGTACCAAAAAAAATTTTTTTTAAATATTTATTTTTAGTTGTAGGTGGGCAGAATATCTTTATTTTTATGTGGTGCTGAGGATCGAACCCAGTGCCTCATGTGTGCTAGGCAAGCACGCTACCACTGCGCCATAACATCTCAGCCCCCCCAAAATTTTTTAAATAAATTAAAAATACTGTCTGATTTATTTTTAGTTTTCTAAAAGAAGATAACCTATTTCCTATCATTTTATAAATAATCAAGCTTTTTCCTAAAAACAGCTTTATAGTTTCATCTCATTTTAAACCATATGCTTATGTATGTTTTACTGAAATCATCCCAGCATGACCTTTATTTGCTCACTTTTTTTTTTCTTTTTTTTTTGGAGGGGTACCAGGGACTAAACTCAGGGACACTAGGCCACTGAGCCATATCCCCAGTGCTATTTTGTATTTTAGAGACAGGGTCTCACTGAGTTGCTTAGCGCCTTGCTGTTGCTGAGGCTGGCTTTGAACTCGCGATTCTTCTGTCTCAGCCTCCCAAAGTCCCAGCCCTATTTTGTATTTAAGTTAGAGACAAGATCTCACTATGTTACTTAGTGCCTCACCATTGCTGAGGCTGGCGTTGAACTTGCGATTCTCCTTTCTTAGCCTCCCAAAGTGCTGGGATTACAGGCATGTGCCACGTGCCCAGCTCCTTTAAAATTCTAAAACAGGGCCTCATTAAATTGCTGGGGCTGGGGTCTTATTTTTCTACCTTATTTTCTACCTTAGCCTCCTGAGTTGCTGGGACACAGCACCTGACTAAAATGCATTTTCTTTAAAAATAAAACAAGCTCCAGCTGCAGCTAAAAGCTTACCCAAACAAGGCAGAATCACAAGGGGGCAGTAAAACATAGATTCAGAGAATCTTAGCACCTCGCTCTTGCTGAGGCTGGCTTTGAACTCGCAATTCTCCTGTCTCAGCCTCCCAAAGTGGTGGGATTATGGGCTTGTGCCACCGCACCGGGCATCTAAGTTTTTTATGGTCATCTTCTGGACTCCCTGTTTTAGAGATGTGCAAATCAAGGTTCAAAGAAATTAATTTGCTATGGATGTGAATGAAAGACCTGAAGCTAAAACTGTTTTAATCGGAAGTCTCTATTCTTTTATTCCGTATTGCCTCTCTTCCAGAATACCCTTCCATTAATCTTTCCTGACAGCTCCACGTTCCTTAGGGCTTGCAGTGTCTTGCACATATGCTAATGAGCAAGACAGCATATGTTCCCCCTCTTATAGCACTTATCACAGTATTGTAATGGACTGTTTTTCTGTCTCCCCAACAGAATGTAAATCCTAGGAAGCCAAAGACCACATCCTGTTCCTAGGATAGCACTAATAACCTTCACATTTATGAATGCTGAACAAAGCAATGTTTACTTGGATATACTCACTTAAAACTAATTAGGACAATGGCTAGAGAAATATCCTTAGAGAATTACTTCACCCCACCTTTAGAAACGGGGCAATTAAAGCCCAAGAAAAGTTGCAGGGATATCACATCCTGCTTTCGAGTTGGAAATTCATTATAATGACATGACAGGACTAAAGGGCATTTTTGAAGAGACTACCACCTACTGGGGATACAGCAGTACTGCACAGATACCAGGCCAAACAAGGTTAAAGAGCTATCACATTCAACTTAGAACAGTGGATTTTAACAGTTAACCTGTACATTGTCAAGGAGACAGGAAAACACCCAGCATTTTAATAAAATGCATATTCTCTTAGTAATAAGTGTCTCGGGATAAAATACTATACACACTCTCATAGGTGGGGCCAGTTTAACAATGATCCCTACCAGACGTGCACTGAAATGGCCTTAGAAGTGTAAAGGGCTCTCAAAAACTATTGGCCCAAAGTTCTTCAAAAGCTAACAAAACTAGCAAACATTATTTAATATTCACAATAATTTTAGTGATTAAGCTCCACGCTCCAAGGCGTAATTGAAGCTGACAAACACCGGCTTCACTTTTATTTATGTGTTTGTTTTTATAGTACTGGAGATTGAACCCAGGGCCTTGAGCATGCTAGGCAAGTGCTCTATCACTAAGCCACATCCCTAGCCTTCGCTTTATGATATATGAGAAAATCAAAGAGAAAGTGTCCTCGGCTTGCCCGTAGTCCAGGCGGGAAACAAACGATTTCTTGTCAATGCCAGCCACATAAAAACCTGTTCTTTCCTGCCCATCGGTCGCTCCCTTCCAACACTGTACGATTACAGCACTAGTTAAGTTCCCACTAGACTGTAAGCTGCTTGAGGGAAGTCAGTTCCCGTCCTTCAGGGCAGGCCCATACGGGCCGTTCGCCGACACCGCGCCCGGGTCAAGGCCACGCTGCCCTCCCTAGGTTGCTAGCCCAAGACCACAACCTCCTGCCTCGGACCGCGGAAGGCGGGCCTCTAGGCTAAAGCCGCCTGCGGTAGCAGGCGCTTGAATTTATTTTCATTTGGGGCCGAAGGGAGGGAGGAGACCAACCACTGAAAGGACACTTCGCAAAGCAAAGGCGCGAGGACCGGAAGCGCACTTCGCCGGGCCCCCGCTCAGCCCCTCCTCCTTCCGCCGTGCCCCTCCCCCACCGCAGCCACCCGCGCGCGACCCCCACCCGGCGCGCGAACGGCTCAGCGTCCCCGCCGGCACCGCGCTCCCGCGTCCCTCCCGCCGGGGACGAGGGGCGCTCGTCCCACCCCGCCTCCCACTTACCTGTGGCTGCCGCCTCGCCGCTGTCCGGGGCGGGAACTTCCACTCCCCCCTCCCAGGTGGATCCGAATTCACTACCCACTTCCCCACCCCCCTCTCGAGGCGAGGGACGTGCTGCTTTTTCAGGGTCAGGCGGGGCAGGGAGAATCTGTGTCACTTAACAGCCAACTGTCCTAGGCTACCGTTTCTCGGCAGTCAGGGCCGCCACGGGCGGCATGATCTACACCAAGCCGGGGGCAGGGGAGGGGGGCAAAACTGAGTGCAAGTGTGCGTGGGGGGTGAGGCTGGGCGGGGCCTCCGTGCGGGCCGCCGTGTGCGTCATCGCGCTATTCACGTGATGCGCCGCCATCTTGGCCCGGCCTCTATCCGGTGGTGAGCTGTTCCTGCGGAACGTGTTAGGAGCGATGTAACCCCTTTTCGTTCCTAGCTTTGTACCGCAGTTCCTCCAAGTTGGTTTCTGAAGGCCCTCAACAACTGGGTGCTCTTTACAGGCCATTCTGTGTGGGGCAGGTTTCTTTGTTCTCGGCCCTGCTCCTCGCAGTTAGTTGGGTGATCAGGCTCAAGAGTTTGTGGTTCCTGACTGATGCCTGCCTTATCCATTTCTTGTAGGGAGAAGAGGCTTGAGGCTTTCTTCCTCAGTTTTTAATTCACTCAGTTTTGTTTTCGGTATTGGGGATTGAAGCTGGGGTGCTGTACCACTGAATTACTATGCCCTTTTTATTTTTTGAGCCAGGGTCTCTTCAACTTTACCCAGGCTGGCCTCGAATTGCAGTCCTCTTACCTCACCCTACCAAGTCGATGTTATACAGCCACACCCAGTGATGATTCTTAATCTATTTGAAAGAATTTTATTTCTATTTTTTGCGATGCTAGGTATTGAAGCCAGAGCCTCTCACATGCTGGGCAAAGTCTACATCCTAGCTGAAAGGACTTTATACAGAGATTGACTTAAAGCAAAACAATGTGCCAGTAGAATGTGGCATTTTTGGCGCACAGATTTCTTCCAATTCTTTTAAGTATTTGTGAAAAAGTTTAGTAGAAACTCGATGCTGTGGCACATGCATGTACTTGTGTCCTGCAGTCCCAGCTACGCAGAAGGATGATCAAAAGTTTAAGACTAGCCTGAGGGACTTAGGGAGGCCCTGTCTTAAAAATTTAAAAAAGATCCGGGCACAGTGGCCCAAGCCTGTAATCCCAGCACTTACACGGAGGCTGAGACAGGAGAATCGTAAGTTCAAAGCCAGCCTCAGCAATAGCGAGCTGCTAAGCAACTCAGTGAGACCTTGTCTCTACATAAAACACAAAATAGGGCTGGGGATGTGGGTCGAGTGCCCCTGAGTTAAATCTCCAGTACCAAAAAAAAAGGCCTGCGCAGTGGCGCAGGCTTGTAATTCCATGGGCTGTGGAGCTGAGGCTGGAAGATCATGAGTTCAGAACTAACCTCAGCAATTTAGTGAGGCGCTAAGCAACTCAGTGAGACCTTGTCTCTAAATAAAACACAAAAAAGGACTGGGAGCTGGACGCGGTGGCGCAAGCCTGTAATCCCAGCACTTACAGAGGCTGAGACAGGAGAATCATCAGTTCAAAGCCAGCCTCAGCAATGGCGAGGCACTAAGCAACTCAGTGAGACCCTGTCTCTACATAAAACACACAATAATTAGCCATGGTCATTTGGCGAACTTTGCTCATTACCTATTAAGAGAACAGGTGACCACACTCAATTTACTTAATTAGGAGTACTAGGTGTTTGATTGATTAGGTAAGTTACCCAAACTCTCTGCATAGGTCTCCTTGAAGCAGGAGTGTAGGGTGAAAGTTGAAGTTGCTGCCTATTGAAAGAAAATGACTGCACTCTGTGCTTGAAATAAGTCTCTGGAGGACTTTTCCCAAAAGCATTTATTGTTCAAGACAAAAAAGTGGAGAGCATTGAACTGGTAGAGGCAGATCTGCCACAACTGCTGGCCCAAAAGTAACTAAGACCCTCATTTAAATGCAATAATATGTTAAGAGATATGTCCAGGGGCTGGGATTGTGGCTTAGTGGTAGAGTGCTTGCTTGCCTCGCATGGCATGCATGGGGTACTGGGTTCGATCCTCAGCACCACATAAAAATAAATAAATAAAATGAAGATATTGTGTCCATCTGCAGCTAAAAAAATATTAAAAAAAAAAAAAAAAAAGATATGTCCAGAGGGGACACTTAATTTCAGGCAAATTTTGACTGGTAGCAAATTGACTCAGGTACAATGAGAGATTACAACACAGTATCAATAGGTTAATTCTAGCCTTACACTGTATGTATGCTGCTTACCCCTTGATTTTCTTGCTACTCTGAATATGGGTCAACCACCTTTGCTGCTATCATATCTATGGGGTAGCCACCTTTGCTATGTGAATCAATAAATAATTTTTGCTAATTCTCCCCTTGTTAGCCCTATTTGATTTCTATCCTGAATGAGCTAAAGGATCAACCGAGATGGTGACATTCTCAGTATCAAGATTGTGGAGGGGCTGGGATTGTAGCTCAGTGGTAGAGCGCTTGCCTCGCATGCGTGAGGCCCTGGGTTCAATCCTCAGCACCACATACAAAGCAATAAAATAAAGACATTGTGTTCATCAACAACTAAAAAATATATATATATTTTTTAAAAAATTGTGGAAATAGGGGCCTGGGGTTGTGGTTCAGTGGTAGAGTGCTTGCCTGGCATGTGTGAGGAGGCACTGGGTTCGATCCTCATCACCACATAAAAATAAAGGTGGTCCATCTACAACTAAAAAAATGTTTTCAAAAATTGTGGAAATAATAGTAAATCAGTTTTCCAGCATTACTGAAGGAAAACAAATATAAAGTGCCCTATAAAGGTAGGTTTAGAGAACAGCTTTGCAGATATCAACCGTTACTGATAAGTCCAGCTTCAATCATTCTGGAATCCACAATGTTAATCCAGAACAGGCTGGTTGTAAGGGTTTATTTTTCTTTTCGTTTGGTTGTGGTGGTGCACACCTGTAATTCCAGTGACTCCTATAATCCCAGTAACTTGCCTATAATCAATCCCAGTGACTCAGGAGGCTGAGGCAGGAGGATCCAAGTTCAAAGCCAGCCTCAGCAACTTTTTGTTTGGTTGTTTCTTCCTCTGAACACAGAATGTTTAACAATTACTAATCAGCTAAAGGGGTGGTGGTGGAAAAAATGTCACTATCAAAAAATCTCTTGAGGAACTGGGTGTAGCACAACAATAGAACATTTGTCTAGCATGTATAAGGCCCTGGGTTTAATCTTCAACATTGCAAAAAACAAAAGATCTTGAAATATTAAAAAAAAATGAAACCCTCAAAATGTGCAAGGACTACTCTTCTCTTCCTGTTGTAAAGCATCTTAAGTGTAAATCCAGTGTTATGCTTACTGCCACTCAAATATTTCCACCTTGTTTTTTTTTTTCTCATTAATGTATCATAAGCTGAACTTACCGCTGCTTTTCTGAACTGTAACAACTAAATGAAGAAAAAGAGGACTTGGCTCTGATGCATGCTGTTCTATCTGAATAGGAAGTAGGTTTTTGGGTTGTTTTTGTTTTGCAGTGTAAGAGATTGAACCCAGGGTCTCCTGCTTAATAGGCAGATGCTCTAGTGCTGAGCTACATCACCAGGCCTAAGTAGTAAGTTTTATAAACTCTGGTGAGATCTTTGACTTTAGAAGTGAGCAAATAAAGTGAAATAAATAAGCCTAAATTTCAAGATCCAAATGTAATTCTTTTGAAAAAAACTGGTCGAGCCCATGGTGGTACCACTTTGGTTCTTTTTGCCTGCTTCTTTCTAGTTAGCAAAGAAAGACTTTATAATGGAATGGATTTTGGTGGTGCATCCCGGTATTCCCAGGGACTCAGGAGACTGAGCAGAAGGACACAGGTTCAAGGCCAGCCTCAGCAATTTAGTGAGACCGTCTCAAATAAATGGAGTTGTAGCTCAGTGGTAAAGCACCCTTAGGTTCAGTCTCTAGTACCCATCCCAAAATAATAATGATAATGGAATGGGTTTAATAATACAACAATTATAGGGTTTTATGTATTGAATAAATGAATACATGTAAATTTAGAGCTGGCCTGGCATGGAGTAAGCACTAATAAGTGTTAGACATTAATATGGAAGATACTACAATATAACTTCTGGAAACTCAGCTAAAAACTAGCTACTTGGAGGCTGAGACACCTGGATTTAAAGTTTGAGGTCAGTTTCAGCAATTTATTTTTTTTTATTTTTTATTTTTTTTGGCACCAGGGACTGAACTCAGGGGCACTCGACCACTGAGCCACATCCCCAGCCCTATTTTGTGTTTTATGTAGAGACAGGGTCTCACTGAGTTGCTTAGTGCCTCGCCATTGCTGAGGCTGGCTTTGAACTCGCGATCCTCCTGTCTCAGCCTCCCTAAGTGCTGGGATT
>PVHX01003743.1:0-38878 GCA_004024805.1 Geosciurus inauris | reverse complement strand
TTCAGCAATTTAGCAAGACCCTATTTTCAAAAATATAAAGGGTTAGGGTATAGCCAAGTGGTAGAGCACTTGGCTTAGTATGCATGAAGTCCTGTACTGAAAAAAGAAAAATCCAAAGAACAAAATACAAAAACTAAAGTTATTGAGCATTTGGGGATATCTCAGGTTAATAAAGGGACTGGGCTAGAATGGAGGACTTAAGAGTCATGAAACAATGTCTAGAAGACCCAAATAGCCCACTTCTCAAAAGGCAGAAATTATTCTAAGCTAATAGATGTTGGCTTTGTAGCCTATGAAACAAGATTAATTACTTTGGGTTTTTTGTCTTTCAATACTCAAGTCTAAACACACAAAAAAATCCAAACCAGAACAGGTCCTACAGGAGTGTATTGTTGGAGCTTGAAAAAATGATTCCCCAAAGTGAAGCCCTTAAAAGCAACTCAGAAAAGTAGTCTCTGACCTTCTGCTTTCCTGTCTCATCCCCCATTCTCTCTGGAGGCAAGCCACAGAAACTAGAATTCCTCTTTCTCAAAGTGGGTTATAGAATCCCTTTTCCTTAAAGCCAGCCAGAGCCTAAAAATTTAACTCTAACTTTTCTCTACCTTTCCATGTAAGAGTTGGCCATAAAGAAATTAAGACCCGGGGCTGGGGCTATAGCTCAGTGGTAGAGCACTTGCCTTGCAAGTGTGAGGCACTGGGTTTGATCCTCATCACCACATAAAAATACATAAATAAAGCTATTGTGCTCATCTACAACTAAAAAAATATTTTAAAAAGAAAGAAAGAAAGAAAGAAATTAACACCCTAATTCCAGAGGGCTCTTGCTCCACACCTGGGAAGAGGAAAAGCTATAGCCAAGGAGCCAGGAAGAATCCGAATACACCCTGGTAGTTTCCCCTACCCAGTCTTTTTTTTTTTTTTTATTAGTCCATGCCTTTTTGTCCAATCACCTTTCTACTTGGTTGTCCCTGCTTCATTCAACTTAAACATACAAATGAATACTCATCCTGCGTCACTCTGCGTCTTTGCATTTTCAATCTGAGGTGTCTGTGTCATGTAAAACTATAATCAGTGGTGGCACACAACTGCAATCCCAGAAACTTGTGAGGCTGAGGCAGGGGATCAACAGTTCAAGGCTAGCTTTAGCAAACTAGCAAGACCCCATCTCAAAAAATAAAGGGCTGGGGATGTGGCTCACTGGTTAAGCACCCCTAGGTTCAATCCTTGGTATGAAAAAACAAAAACAACTATGATCAAATAAATTAGTTATTCTTGTCTCTCTTAACCTGTCTTTTGTAGTGGGGTGTCAGCCATGACCCTTCATGATGGGCAGGAAAAGGACCACTCCAGGTTCGAACTCCTACAAGGATCACAACCATATTATTCCAGGTAATACTCCTGAAACAGGATTTTCCCAAGTAACATAACCTCTGAGAATGTTTGCTGCTTTATGTTACCTAAGTTTGAATGGAACCACAGTACTAGTCCATGAGGCCCCTGGAGTAGTTACAACTACAGGTCTGTCCAGCTGTGTCTCTGTCTTTATGAGAACTTCTCAGACATCCATCGTTTTTTCTTTTTTTCTTTTTTTGGTACTAGGGATTGAACTCAGTGGTACTCGACCACTGAGCCACATCCCCAGCCCTATTTTGTGTTTTATTTAGAAACAGGGTCTCGGGCTGGGGCCGTAGCTCAGTGGTAGAGTGCTTGCCTAGCATGCGTGAGGCACTGGGTTCGATCCTCAGCACCACATATAAATAATAAATGAATAAAATAAAGATCCATCAACAACTAAAATAATTTAAAAAAAAAAAGAAACAGGGTCTCACTGAGTTGCTTAGCATCTCACCATTGCTGAGGCTGGCTTTGAATTCACAATTCTTCTGTCTCAGCCTCCCAAAGTGTTGGGATTACAGGTGTGTGCCACCGTGCCCGGCTCAGACATCCATCTTAACAATAATGGATACCTGGCTGGGCCATCAGAGTCTCCCCTATGGTAATTTGGCTTGGGCAAAAATTAGTATCATTTAATAAATGGACCTAAAACTTAGAAGCTTTCTAGTATTATGCACCTGCAAAAAATGCAGCTGAGAGAGCAACCTAGTGACTTTCTAGACACCAGTTCCAGAACCTGCCCTAAACACAGGTGCTTATCATAGCCACTAGATTCCATAAACTGACCTTATCCTTATAGTGAGTAATTGTTGCCCCCACCCCCAGCTTTTAGAGATGGGGGTTGTTATGGTTTGGATGTGAGGTGCCCCCCAAAAGTGCACGTGTGAGACAATGCAAGAAGGTTCAGAGTAGAAATTATTGGGTTGTGAGAGTCTTAACCCAATCAGTGAATTAATCCTCTGATAGGGATTAACTGAGTAGTAACTGAAGTGGTAGAGTGTGGCTGGAGGAGGTGGGAATTGGGGGGCATGTCTTTGGGGAATACATTTTGTATCTGGCCAGTGGAGTTTCTCTGTCTGCTTTCTGATCATCATGTGAGCTGCTTCCCTCTGCAACACTCTTCCCCCATGATGTTCTGCCTCACCTGGAGCCCCAGGAATGGAGCTAGCTGCCTATGGACTGAAACCTCGGAAACCATGAGCCCTCAAATAAACTGTTCTTCCTCTACAAATTGTTCTGTTCGGGTCTTTTAGTCACAGCAGTGAAAAAGCTGACTAAAACAGGGGCCTTGCTATGTTGCCCAGGCTGGTCTCAAACTTCTGGGCTCAAATGATCCTCCCACCTCAGGTTCCAGAGTAGCTGGGACTATAGGTGTGCACCACCACACTTGGCTTGAGTAACCCCTTTCCAAATAACCTAGCTTACTTTGGTTGCTGGGATACAAAAGTAATTTCTGCTTGTGCCTTCCTCCCCACTATCATCTTAGTCCAGGTCATTCTTTCTTGTATTATATAACGCCTACTAGCTAGTTCAATTAATAAAAGCATTTTTTTAAGAGTGCTAGGGGTATTTAAGCCAGCTGGGCAAGTGCTGTACCATTGAGCTACATTCCCAGCTGTCAATTAAAATCTTAGAGTGAAGAAGTAAGGTTTATTGTGTTAGTTATATTATATAAGCAAACAAATTATTTACTTTCCAAGACTAATGATTATAGAGTTACTGTAGCAAAACAGCTTGGATTGTTCAGCTTCCCAGAGGAACACTCTTTGTCTTGGTCAGAGTGGTCTACAAGTACCACACAGCTGTGTAAGCATCCAGGTATAGCAAGGCTGACTGAAGCTCTGAAGGCAGGAGAGTCTGATCCTTACCAGAAAAAGGTAAGTCTGTTCACATGAGAACAAGTCACTGGCCCTTCAAGGATGAAAGAAACCCAATAAGCCTGTAATCCCAGCGGCTCGGAGACTGAGACAGGAAGATTGTGAGTTCAAAGCCAGCCTCAGCAATAGAGAGGCACTAAGCAACTCAGTGAGACCCTCTCTCTAAAATACAAAATAGAGCTGGGATGTGGCTCAGTGGTCGAGTACCCCCTAAATTCAATCCCTGGTACCTCCCCCCCCCCCAAAAAAAAGAGCTATCAAGTGCCCTGTGATGCTTCTGGAGAAACAGTTAATGTTGGGAGCTTCCTGTTAGTTCCTATCAGTGTTTAGATGAAGATTCAGACACAACAGTAGTTAAATCCCCCTAGGTAGGTGGAATTTAATGTATGCCACTGGACCTCACATAGCCTCCATCTCTGCCACTGTGGCCACTGCATTCATGTGTTCATGTGACTGTTCTGAGATGTTCAATAGCTGATAACATCAACCAACCAAGTCATTTTGTCTACTTGGATTTTCAGTGTGTCTTCTATGGTGGATGCCACTTACCATGGGCATTAACATGAGGCAAAGATCTTTACACATTGTGCTGTGTCTCTATAACTATTCATATACCACTACTCCAGGTCTTATGTCCAATATTCCAGTCTTTTCTCCCAAGATACTGATCAGCTGACCAGGCCATTTACCACTGCTCGAGAATCCATGTGCAGTCCCACTGTGAGGCATTCTTCCACAGAAAATGGATGATCACTTTATTATCTGTCCATGGGAAAATTTCCCTTGCCACTGCCTTCTAAAGTCACCCCTAAGGGGGCTGGGATTATGGCACAGTGGTAGCGTGCTCGCCTAGCACGCATAAGGCACTGGGTTCGATCCTCAGCACCACATAAAAAAAAAATAAAATAAAGATATTCTGTCACCTACAACTAAAAAATAAACATTAAAAAAATAAAAAAAATAAAGTTACCCCTAAGAATGACTTAATTCAGTTGTCATCAACTTTTGGCTTCTACTTAAATACTGAGGTAACCAACCCATAAATCAAACTTGGACTTTTTCCTCCTGTTTCAACTGGACCCTTCCCTATGTCCAAATGGCCAAAAGAATGAGCTGAGTAAAGGATACTGTTAGAACTATAGTAGAAGCCGGGCACGGTGGCTCAAGCCTGTAATCCCAGCACTTAGGGAGGCTGAGACAGGAGAATCGCGAGCTCAAAGCCAGCCTCAGCAATGGCGAGGCACTAAGCAAGCAACTCAGTGAGACCCTGTCTCTACATAAAACACAAAATAGGGCTGGGGATGTGGCTCAGGGGTCGAGTACCCCTGAGTTCAATCCCCAGTACCAAAAAAAAAAAAAACTATAGTAGATAACATAGGGTTCTGGTTTGCTTGCTCATGCAGCTTGCATTTTCTGATCCTTCTTGGGCTTGATCCCAGGTATAACATTTACATCTTATGAATTGGTACTGGGCCCTCCTGAATTTATGATGTTGTGTATCTGACAGAATCTAGCTATTTATGAAAAGTTGCAGATGCATAGTCATTGGGTATTTCCTGGTATAGTTTCCCATCTCCCCCATGGCCCACTAGCACACCAGAAGCTGCTGTTCAAAAGGCATTCTCTGCTACAAGTGGTACATTCTTCCTCAAGATTCACAGTAGCTTGCACTGATCCTCCTTTTAGGTCTTGCTATCAACTTCACACTGCTGTGTTTTCTACCACTGTCACGTCCACCAGTCTAGGATCTACCAGATCTTGTGGCTCTAAACCTTACTTGAAGTTGTTAACTGGTATACTGGCCAGAACAATATTATAAGTCATGAACTCTGTCATCTCCAGAACCCTGAAGGGGATTACCAGGAATTGTGCTGATTTTTTTGAGGAAGGGAAAGCAAGATGCCGAAATTTGATTTTTTATGTTTTCAGGGATCTCAGTGTGCCCCTGATCACTGGACATTTAAACCTTCATAGAATTTATTTCCTACTCTCTGGACTGCACTTGATTTATAAATACTTTAATATACTAACCACTTCTTTTTTAAAAATTTTTAAAAATAGTTTTTAGTTGTCAATGGACCTTTATTTTATTTATATATGGTGCTAAGATTCGAACCCAGTGCACCCCAGCCCCAACTAACAACTTCTTGTGCACTCTGTTGGATCAGATTGATATCATGTAACAGCTTTGGGCAAAAGTGTAAATGTATGTTCTTGTCTTTTTCATGTTAATGGTTAATGTGAACTGTTTCTGATTCTTTTTTTTTTTTTTTTTTTTGGTACCAGGAATTGAACCCAGGGGCATTTAACCACTGAGCCATATCCCCAGCCCGTTTTGTTTGTTTGTTTTTTTGTACTGGAGATTGAACTGGGGGGCACTCAACCACTGAGCCACATCCTCAGCCCTATTTTGTGTTTTATTTAGAGACAGGGTCTCACTGAGTTGCTTAGCGCGTCACCGTTGCTGAGGCTGGCTTTGAACTCACAATTCTCCTGCCTCAGCCTCCCTAAGTGCTGGGATTACAGGCTTGCACCATCGCGCCCGGCTCAGATGGTTTCATTAAACAGAGCTGTGCTAGGAACTACCACCTCTGAATCCTGACATCTTCACAAGTGGCTCTAATCTTCACTATTTCTCCTAAGATGGAATATTAATATTGTTTTAAGCTTATTATCTTGGTGGGGTAAGGGCAATTTCAGAAGTTTCCCTATTATAATAGCTCTTGATGCAAAGGCCAAGGACCAAATTTGGGGGTTACTGCAACTCCAATTCTAATTATAAATTTACAAATGACCATTGGACAGCTCTGCAATTAAGGTAGCCAGATGTAGCCAGGACTCCATTTATTATCTAGCTTTCACAGTGCATTCAGTCTAGTAGAAGAGCCATGATGATGCTTTATTATTTTTATTTTATTTTCATTTTTATTTGTTCTAATTAGTTATACATGACAGTAGAATGCATTTTGATATATTGTACACAAATGGAGCACAACTTCTGATTCCTCTGGCTGTACATCATGCAAAGTTACTCCAGTAGTGTAATCATACATATATATAGGGTAGTAATGTCTGTCTCATTGTACTGTCCTTCCCATTCCCACAGCCCCAATCGTCCCCTCACTCCCCTCTACACAAATCATTCTTCCCTATCCTCCCACTCCACTATGGATCAGCATCCACTTATCAGAGAAAACATTTGGCTTTTGTTTTGGGGGGATTGGCTTATTTCACTTAGCATGATATTCTCTAGTTCCATCCATTTACCTGCAAATGCCATAATTTCAGTCTTCTTTAAGACTGAGTAATATTCCCCTGTGTATATGTACCACATTTTCTTTATCCATTCATCTGTTGAAGGGCATCTAGGGTGGTTCCATAGTTTAGCTATTGTGAATTAAGCTTCTATAAACATTGATGTGGTTGCATTGCTGTAGTATGCTGATTTTAAGTCTTTGGGTATAAACAGAGGAGTGAGATAACTGGATCAAATGGTGGTTATATTTCAAATTTGCTTTTTTTTTTTTTTTTGGTATCGGGGATTGAACTCAGGGGCACTCAACCACTGAACCACATCCCCAGCCCTGTTTTGTGTTTTATGTAGAGACAGGGTCTCACTGAGTTGCTTAGCGCCTCGATGTTGCTGAGGCTGGCTTTGAACTCGCGATTCTCCTGTCTTAGCCTCCCTAAGTGCTGGGATTACAGGCTTGAGCCACTGCGCCCGGCTTCAAGTTTGCTTTCCATAGTGGTTGTACCAATTTGCAGTCCCACCAGCAATGTATGAGTGTACCTTTTCCCTCACCTCCTTGCCAACACTTATTATTACTTGTATTCTTGATAATTGCCATTCTAACTGGAGTGAGATGAAATCTTAGAGTAGTTTTGATTTGCATTTCTCTAATTGCTAGAGATGATGAACATTTTTTCATATGTTTGTTGATTGATTGTATTTCTTCTGTGAAGTGTCTTTTCAGTTCCTTAGCCCATTTATTGATTGGGTTATTTATTTTTTTGGTGTTCAGTTTTTTGAGTTCTTTATATATCCTGGAGATTAATGCTCTATTTGAAGTTCATGTGGTAAAGATTTTTTTTCCCATTCTGTAGGCTCTCTCATCATGTTATTGATTGTTTCCTTTCCTGAGAAGCAGCTTTTTAGTTTGAATCCATCCCATTTATTGATTCTTTTTTAAAAAATTTTTTTAGCTGTAGATGGACACAATACCTTTATTTTTATTTATCAATGTGGTGCTGAGGATCGAACCCAGTGCTTCACACATGCGAGACGAGCATGCTACCACTGAGCCACAGCTCCAGCCACCTGTTTATTGATTTTTGATTTTACTTTGTGTGCTATAGGAGTCTTGTTAAGGAAGTCAGGTCCTAAGCCAACCTGATAAAGATTTGGGCCTACATTTTCTTCTATTGGGTGCAGGGTCTCTGTTCTAGTGCTTAAGTCTTTGATCCACTTTGAGTTGATTTTTGTGCAGGGTGAGAGATAGAGGTTTAATTTCATTATGTTATATATGGATTTCCAGTTTTCCCAGCACTATCTATTGACGAGGCTGTCTTTTCTCCAATGTATGTTCCTGGTGCTTTTGTCTAGTATGAGGTAACGGTATTTACATGGGTTTGTCTCTGTGTCTTCTATTTTGTACCATCAATCTACATGTCTATTTTGGTACCAATAGCATGCCATTTTTGTTACTATTGCTCTGTAATATAGTTTTTTTTTTGTACTGGGGATTGAACTCAGGGGTACTCGACCCCTGAGCCACATCCCCAGCCCTATTTTGTGTTTTATGTAGAGATAGGGTCTCGCTGAGTTGCTTAGCGCCTCACTGTTGTGGAGGCTGGCTTTGAACTCACGATCTTCCTGCCTCAGCCTCCCAAAGTGCTGGGATTACAGGCATGCGCCACCGTGCCTGGCTTTGTAGTATAGTTTAAGGTCTGGTATTGTGATACCCCCTGCTTCACTCTTTTTGCTGAGGGTTGCTTTGGCTATTCTGGGTCTTTTATTTTTCCAAATGAATTTCATGATTGCTTTTTCTAGTTCTATGAAGAATGTCATTGGGATTTTAATAGGAATTGCGTTAAATCTGTATAACAATTTTGGTAGTATGGCCATTTTGACTATATTAATTCTGCCTATCCAAGAGCATGAGAGATCTTTCCATCTTCTAAGATCTTTAATTTCTTTCTTTAGTGTTTTGTAGTTTTCATTGTAGAAGTCTTTCACCTCTTTTCTTAGATTGATTCCCAATTATTTTATTTTACTTTTTTTTTGAGGTTGTTGTGAATGGGATGATTTTCACAATTTCTCATGCAGTGGATTTATCACTTATGTATAGAAATGTATTTGATTTGTGGGTATCAATTTTATATCCTGCTATTATGTTGAATTCATTTATTAGTTCTAGAATTTTCCAGGTGGAATTTTTTGGATCTTCTAAATATAGAATCATGTCATTGGCAAATTGAGTTCTTCTTTTCCCTTTAATTTCTTCTGTCTGATTGCTCTAGCTAGAGTTTCAAGGACTATGTTGAATAGAAGTGGTGAAAGAGGGCATCCCTGTCTTGTTCTAATTTTTAGAGGAAATGCTTTCATTTTTTCTTCATTTAGAATGATGTTGGCCTTGGGCTTAGCATAGATAGCTTTTACAATGTTGAGGTATGTTCCTACTATCCCTAATTTTTCTAGTATTTTGAACATGAAGAGGTACTGTATTTTGTCAAATGCTTTCTCTGCATCTATTGAGATAATCATTATTCTTGTCTTTAAGTCTATTGATATGATATATTATATAATTTATTGATTTCTGTATGTTGAATCAACCTTGCCTCCCTGGAATGAATCCCACTTGATTGTGGTGCACTATCTTTTTAATATGTTTTTATATGTGATTTGCCAGAATTCTATTGAGGATTTTTGCATCTATGTTCATCAGGGATATTGGTCTGAAGTTTTCTTTCCTTGATGTGTCTTTGTCTGGTTTTGGTATTGGTGATAGTAGCTTCATAGAATAAGTTTGGAAGGGTTCCCTCCTTTTCTATTTCATGGAATAATTTGAGGAGTATTGCTATTAATTCTTCTCTGAAGATCTTGTAGAACTTGGCTAAGAATCCCTCTGGTCCTGGGCTTTTCTTGGTTGGTAGACTTTTGATGCTTTTACCTTGGTTGAAATTGATCTGTTTAAATTGTGTATGTGCTCCTGATTGAATTTGGGCAGATCATATGCCTCTAGAAATTTGTCAGTGTCTTTGGGATTTTCTATTTTACTGGAGTATAAATTTTCAAAATAATTTCTAATTATCTTCTATATTTCAATAGTGTCTGTCATAATATTTCCTTTTCCATCATGAATTTTAGTAATTTGAGTTTTCTCTTTTTTGTTAGGCTGGCTAAAAGTTTATCAATTGTATTTTTTCAAAGAACCAGCTTTTTGTTTTCTCAATTTTTTGAATTGCTTATTTTGTTTCAATTTCATTGATTTCAACTCTGATTTTAATTATTTCCTGTCTTCTACTACTTTTGGTGTTGATTTGTTCTTCATTTTCTAGGGCTTTGAGATGTAATGTCAGGTCATTTATTTGTTGACTTTTTATTCTTTTAATGAATGAGCTCAATGCAACAAATTTTCCTCTTAGCATGGCCTTCATAGTGTCTCTTAACACAGCCTTCATAGTGCCCCAGAGAATTTGATACGTTGTATTGGAATTCTCATTTACCTCTAAGAATTTTTTTTTTATCTTCTCCCTGATGTCTTCTGTTATCCATGCTCATTCAGTAGCATATTGTTTAGTCTTGACGTGTTGGAGTAGCCTCTGTTTTTTATTTTATCATTGATTTCTAATTTCATTCTATTATGCTCTGATACAATGCAAGGTAGTATATCTGTTTTTGTTGTTGTTGTTAAGAGTTGCTTTGTGGCATAACATATGGTCTATTTTAGAGAAAGATCCATGTGCTGCTGAGAAAAAAGTGTGTTTGCTTGTCGATGGATGAAATATTCTATATATGTCTTAAGTCTAAATTATTGATTGTATTATTGAGTTCTATAGCTTCTTTGCTTAGTTTTGTTTAGAAGATCTATCCAGTGGTGAAGAGAGGTGTGTTAAAGTTACCAAGTATTATTGTGTAGAAGTCTATTTAATTCTTGAAATTGAGAAGGGTGTGTTTGATATGTGTGGATGCTCCATTGTTTAGGGCATAGATATTTACAGTTGTTATGTCTTACTGATGACCTTCTTTATCCCTTCTGACTAGCTTTGGTTTGAAGTCTACTTAATCTGATATGAGGATGGAAATCCTGCTTGTTTATGTGGTCCACATGAGTGATATGTTTTTTCCTATCCTTTCACCTTCAGTCTGTGGATATCTTTTCCTATGAGTCTCTTGAAAGCAACACATTGTTGGTTCTTTTTTTTAATCCAATCTGCTAGTCTGTGTCTCTTGATTGATGAATTTAGGCAATTAACTTTCAGGGTTTTTATTGAAATATGGTTTGTATTCTCAGTCATTTTGGTTTATTTTTGGTTTTAAACTTGACTTGGTTTCTCCTTTGATTGGCTTTTCTTTTAGTGTAGTTCCTCTCTTTGCTGGTTTTCATTTCCTCCTCATGGAATATTTTGCTGAGAATGTTCTGTAGTGCAGGCTTTCTTGTAAATTCTTCTAACTTTTGTTTATTGTGGAAGGTTTTTATTTTGTCATCAAATCTAAAGCTCAATTTTGCTGTATATAAGATTCTTGGTTGGCATCCATTTTCTTTCAGAGCTTGGTATATGTTTTTCCAGGATCCCAGCTTTGAGGGTCTGAATTGAAAAAGCTACTGATATCTGAATTGGTTTTCCCCTATATGTAATCTGAAACTTTTCTATTGTGCCTTTTAAAATTCTATCCTTATTCTGTATTCTAGGCCATTATAATGTGTCTTGGTGTGGATCTGTTGTAATTTTGTACATTTGGTGACCTATAAGCCTTCTTGTATCTGATTTTCTAATTCATTCTTCATGTTTGGGAAATTTTATGATACTATTTCATTGAAGAGATTGTGCATTCCTTTGGTTTATATCTCTGTGCCTTCCTCTATTTAGATTTGGTCTTTTCATGTTATCCCATAATTCTTGGAGGTTCTGTTCATGGTTTCTTACCATCTTCACTGTGTGGTCAACTTTATTTTCAAGATTATATATTTTGTCTTCATTGCCTGAGGTTCTTCTGTCTTCCGAGTGATCTAGTCTGTTGGTGATTTCTATTGAATTTTTTAGTTGGTTTATTTTCCTCATTTTGAAGATTTTTGGATTTTGTGGTTGTTGTTTTTTCAGAATCTCTATTTCTTTCTTGAAGTAATCTTTTGCTACTTGTATTTGCTCTCTTATCTCTGTTGGAGTGATCAAGTTTTGCCTGTATTTTTCTCTCTTTTATCATTGTTTGCTTCATAGATGTTTATTTATTTTTTAATTTTTTGGTACTGGGAATTGAACTCAGGGGCACTGGACCACTGAGCCACATCCCCAGCCCTATTTGTATTTTATTTAGAGAAAAGGTCTCACTGAGTTGCTTAGTGCCTTGCCATTGCTGAGGCTGGCTTTGAACTCAGGATTCTCCTGTCTCAACCTCCCAAAGTGCTGGGATTACAGGCGTGTGCCACTGTGCCTGGCTTGTAGATCTTTTTAATTGTGTACATTCTGAACTCCTTCTCTGACATTTCATATCTATTGTGCTGTTAATGAATTCTATTATTGTAGCATCTTGGTTTGTTTGGAGCACTTTCTTCCTTTGTTTTTTCGTGTTGTCCATGTGTCTTCCTCTCTAGCAGTGTGGATCTGAGGTTTCTCAGTTTGTACCGTATAATCTTATCGTGTCCTTGCAGCTTACCAATACCTTGCCTTTAAGGTGGGGATCAATGTTTATAGTAGCCAATGCAAACACTATGCAGCCTTAAACCAAATAGCTCCTATGTAGACAATTACAGTTTTATCACAATAAACAGAAATGATGTGTTTGATTAATATCTACAATATGAATTGTTTGCATGAGGGTCTACAATTTCTAATGGTGGACAAAGAGAGTGGGGGTTGCATGTAGGATGTGGGGTTTATGAGGTAGGAAGTGAGAATATAGAGACATTAGATCATAGGAAGAGTGAAAGAGGAATCAAAAGAAGTAAACCAAATCAAAAGAAGCAGGGATACCTCTGGTATAACCAGACTGCACGGACCTTGGTGTTGGTCTCCCAGTTCCTGGCTGTTGTCTCTAGATGGAAGCGGGTCGGGAGAGCCATGTGTTGGTAGATGAGGGGGTCACAGTGCAGTTGCTCTCCCATGATGATACTTTAGGTCTCTGCAATGTCAATTGAACCTGTGTCCAACAGTCCTTGAATTGTCTGCATTCTCTTTTCTCCAATATAAGTTCTAACCTTTAGGAAATGACTAGGGGAATCATTACAGTATATATCTGATGTATTGCTCTGGAGTTCATCCTGGAGAAATGGGCACCTTTTTAGTCAACTAGTTCCATGTATGAACACTTGCTCAAGTTTAGGAACTGGGAAAAATATTATGACATTTTGAGTGACAGCTTCCCTCAGTCTCCTAGTTATCAATTCCTGTTTTCTTTTATTTAAAAAAAAATTTATTAATGTATTATTTGTGGTGCTATGGATCAAACCCAGAGCCTTGCACATCCTAGGCAAGCACTCTACTATTGAGCTATATCCTGAGCCTCCTTGCTTTCTTTTAGTCATTAAATTGTTCTTGGAAATTTGACTATTAAACTATTATTACTGGTTAAGCAGTGTCTTCATTGGAAGTCTGTTTGCCCTTAAGGATGCTGTGAGTTTTGTTTGTTTGTGGCACTGATAATCAAAGGCCTTGTATATGCTAGGCAAAGGCTCTAGCACTGGGCTACGTCCTCATCCCTTTACAAAAAAATTATGTTGAAGCCAAGTGTGGTGGCGCAAGCCTGTAATCCCAGCACTTAGGGAGGCTGAGACAGGAGAATCGCAAGTTCAAAGCCAGCCTCAGCAACGGCGAGGTGCTAAGCAACTCAGTGAGACCCTGTCTCTACATAAAACACAAAATAGGGCTGGGGATGTGGCTCAGTGGTCAAGAGCCCCTGAGTTTAATCCCCAGTACCAAAAAAAAAAAATTAATGTTGAAATAATCTAAGCTACTGAGGCTAGCCTTGAACTTGGATCCTCCTGCCTCAGCCTCCCAAGTAGCTGGAATTGTAGACATGTACCACCACACCTGGTAGAAATGCCATACTCTATTAACCATCTTCACTATTCTGCATGTCAAGTTCCTCCAGTCCTGTCAATCATTACAATTATTGTGACCCTTTCCCCTCCCCTCAGCAGTCTCACCAAACCTCTTGTTTAGGGTCTCATCATCCAAATTGCTATCAAGGACAAAAAGGAGATCTAACACAGTGTTAGCTTTCTTGATACATCACTTGATACATTATTTTTAGTTTTGATGAAGACCAGTTTTATCTATTTTTTCTTTGTTTTTTGCTTGCACATTAGGTGTTACGAAACGTTGCCTAATCCAAGGTCAGAAAGATTTATTCAAATTTTCTGCTGTGTTGCAGGATTGGGAATTGAACCCAGGGGCTTTCTATTACTGAGTTACATCCCAAACCCTTTTCATTATTTTTTATTTTGAGTTAGGTTGCTGAGGCCAGCCTTGAACTTGTGATCCAGAATCATTTTTTTGCCTTTGAATATCTAGGCGTCCCAGCACAGCTACTAAAAAGATTATTCTTTCCCCTTTTAATGATCTTAGAACCTGTTTTGGTTTGGATATAAGGTATGCCCTGAAAACCTCATGCGTTAGATAATGCAGGAATATTTAGAAATAAAATGATTTGATTATGAGCTGACACTTCATCCATGAATTAATAATTCAAATGAATTACTAGATGGTAAGTGTAGGCAGGTAGGGTGTGGCTTGAGGAAGTAGGGCACTGGGGCATGGCCTGGACTAAATCTGTTCATGCCCTCTTCCTTTCTCTCTGCTTCCCTCCTGCCATGAGCTGAGCAGCTTTCCTCTGCCACACTCTTCCATTATGATGTTTTGCCTTACCTCAAGCCAAGATCAATGAAGTTGGCCAACCATGGACTGAATCTCTGAAAACCATGAGCCCCAAATAGACTTTACCTCCTCTAAATTGTTAGGAATTTTGGTCAAAGAAACAAAAAGCTGACTAACACAGACCCTTATCAAAATCAGTTGATCATAGATGTAGCACTTTATTTCTGAATTCTCTATTCTGTTGATCAATAAGCCAATGCCTTATGCCAGTACCACAGTTTTTATCATTAAGCATTGTAGTAAGTTTGAAAAATGGAAGTGTGACTACTCCATCTTTGTTGTTCTCTTTCAATACTGTTTGATTTTTCTGTGTCCTTTGCATTTCCATTTTTTAAAATTTTTTATTAGAGCTTTATAGTTATACATAGTAGTTGAATTCATCCAGACAAACTCATACATGTATGGAAATTGATTTCAGTTCATGATCCTTCTTTTCCCTCCCTCTCACTCTCCCTCCCCTCTCCCATTCTCCTTCCTCTATTGTACTTGACTTCCTTTCACTTGTCTATTTATTTGATTGGTTCTTTATATTATCCTATCTCTCCCTTCCCCTTTCCTTTATTTCATTCTAGCTTCCACATATGAGAGAAAACATTAGACCTTTTTGGTTCTGAATCTGGCTTATTTCATTTAGCATGGTATTCTCCATTTCCATCCATTTACCATCAGATGCCATAACTTCATCCTTTTTAATGGCTGAGTAGAACTCCATTGTGTGTGTGTGTGTGTCTAAAATTGTTTATATATATATATATAAATTATATATTAAGAAATTATATATATATATATATAATTTCTTAATCCATTCAGCTAATGGCTGGCATCTGGGTTGATTCCATACTTTTAACTATTGTGAATTGTGCTATAAACTTTGAGATGGCGGTATTGCTGTAGTGTGCCAATTTTAGATCTTTTGGGAAAATACCAAGGAGTGGGATAGCTGGGTCATATGGTGGTTCCATCCCTAGTTTTTGAGGAATATCCACATTGCTTTGCAGGATGGTTGTACTAGTCTGCAGGCATATCAACAATGTATCTTTCTCCCCACAACTTCCTCAGTGTTTACTGTTTTTTTAGGGGGGATACCAGGGATTGAACTCCAGGGTACTTGACTACTGAGCCACATCCTCAGCCCTATTTTGTGTTTTATTTATTTTATTTATTTAGGTCTCACTGACTTGCTTAGCGTCTCACCGTTGCTAAGTCTGGCTTTGAACTCGCGATTCTCCTGTCTCAGCCTCCCAAAGTGCTGGGATTACAGGTGTGCACCACCACGTAGTAGTATGCACACTACTTAATGTAGTTTTGATTTGCATTTCCCTGATTGCTAGAGATGTTGAACATTTTATCGTTTATATTTTGGCCATTTGTGTTTCTTCTTTTTTTTTTTTTTTTTTTTTTTCAATGAATCTTTTTTTTTTAATAGATTTTCTTTTATTTGCAGATGGACACAATGTCTTTATTTTATTGCTTTGTATGTGGTGCTGAGGATCGAACCCAGGCCCTCACGCATGCAAGGCAAGCGCTCTACCGCTGAGCTATAATCCCAGCCCCTTGTGTTTCTTCTTTTGAGAAGTTTCTATTTAGCTTTTTTGCCCATTTATTGATTGAATTATTTGGATTTTTTTGGGGGGGGTGTTAAGTGTATTGAGTTCTTTGTATCTTCTGGATATTAATTCCCTATTGGAGGAGTAGCTGGCAAAATTTTTCTTCCATTCGGCAGGCTCTCTCTTCTTTCTTTCCTTTTTTTTTTTGGTACTGGGGATTGAACCCACGGGGGCTTTACCAGTGAGCCACATCCTTAGCCCTTTTTTGTATTTTATTTAGAGACAGGGTTTCACTGAGTTGCTTATGGTCTTGCTAAATGGCTTTGAACTCACAATCCTCCTACTTAGCCTCCTGAGTCCCTGGGATTATAGGCATGCACCACTGGGCCAGGCTCTTCATGCTCTTAATTGTTTCCTTTGCTGTGCAGAAGCTTTTTAATTTGATGAGTTTTGTTGATTCTTGGTTTTGTTTCTTGCACGTTGGGGGTCTTGTTAAATAAGTTGATGCCAGTGTTGTAAATAAGATGATAGAGTGTTGACCCTATTTTCTTCTAGCAGTTGTAAAGTTTCTGGTCCAATTCCTAAGTCTTTGATCCATTTCAATTTGAGTTTTGTACGGAGTGAGAGAGGGGGATTTAATTTCATTTTTCTACATATAGCTATCCAGTTTTCCCAGCATGATTTGTTAAAAGACTTTTTCTCCAAGATATATTTTTGGCACCTTCATCAAATATCAGAGAGCTATAGGTATGTGGATTTGTCTCTGTGTCTTCTATTCTGCTCCACTGGTCTTCATGTCTCTTTTGATGCCAATACCATGATGTTTTTGTTATTACAGTTCTGTAGTGTAATTTTAGATCAGGTGCAGATGCCTCCTGCTTTGCTTTGCTTGCTTAGTATTGCTTTGGCTATTCTGGTCCCTTATTCTTCTAAATGAATTCATTAATTTTTTTTCTAATTCTGTGAAGAATGTCATTGGTATTTTGATTGGGATTGTATTGAATCTGTATATTATTTTGGAGTATGTTCATTTGGACAGTATTGATTCTGCCTATCTAAGGACACGGGATGTCTTTCCATCTTCTAAGGTCTTCTTCAGTTTCTTTCTTCAGTGTTCTATAATTTTCATGATAGAGCCCTTTTCCCTCCTTAGTTAATTTCCAAGTATTTAATTTTTTGAGGTTATTATGAATGGAATGGTTTTTCTGATTTCTTCCTTGGTTAAATCACTATTGGAGTATAGGAAAGCTATTGATTTATGGGTGTTATTCTTGTATCTTGCTACTTTGCTAAATTCATTTATAAGTTCTAGAAATCTTCTGGTGAAGTTTTTTAGGTATTCTAGGTATGGGATTATATTGTTGGCAAACAGAAATAGTTTGATGCTGGGCACAGTGGTGCATACTTGTAATGCCAGTGACTTGGGAGGTTGAGGCAGGAGGATCATGGGTTCAAAGCCAGCCTCAGCAAAGAGAGGTGCTAAGCAACTCAGTGAGACCCTATGTCTAAATAAAATAGGGCTGGGGATGTGGCTTAGTGGTTGAGTGCCCCTGAGTTCAATTCCTGGAACCTGCACCCCCCACATAAGAAAAAAGAAAAGAAGTAGTTTGAGGACTTTTTTTCTGTTTATATCTCTTTGATTTCCTTTTCTTGCCTGATCACTCTGGCTAATGTTTTGAGGACTATATTGAATAGGAATGGTGCGAGTGGACAGCCTTGTCTCTTCCTGATTTTAAAGGAAATGCTTTTTGTTTTCCTCCATTTAGTATGATGTTGGCTTTGGGTTTGTCATAAATGGTTTTTATAATGTTGAGGTAAGTTCCTTCGATCTCTAGCTTCTCCAGCATTTTTAACTTGAATAACTGTTGAATTTTTACCAAAGATCTTTTCTCCATCTATTGAGGTGATCGTGTGATTTTTGTCCTTAATTCCGTTTTAAGTGACAGATTACATTTATTGATTTGCATATGTTGAACCAACCTCGAATCCCTGGAATGAAACCTACTTGATCATGATATATACTCTTTTAGATGTGTTTTTGAACCTTAATATTTTATTAAGGGTTTTAGCATCTATATTCATCAGGGATATTGGTCTGTAGTTTTCCTTCCTGGATGCATCTTTGTCTGGTTTTGTTATCAGAGTTATACAGGCTTTATAAAATGTATTTGGGAGCATTCCTTCTCTTTCAGTTTCATGGAATAATTCAAGAAAGACTAGTGTTAGTTCTGTAAAGTCTGGTAGAATTCAGCTGAGAATCTATCAGGTCCTAGGCTTTTCTTTTTTTGGGAGATTTTTAATTGCTGTTTAAATTTCATTACTTAATATTGGTCTGTTTGGGTTTTCTATATCTTCCTGATTCAATCTGGGCAGGTCATATGTATCTAGAAATTTGTCATTGTCTTCCAGGTTTTCATGTTTATTGGAGTATAAATTTTCAAAATAGGTTCTGATAATCCTCTGGATTTCAGAAAGGTCTGTGGTGATAGCTCCTCTTTCATCTCTGATCTTGTTGATTTTGTTTCTTTTTCTTTTGATAACTTTGACTAAGGGTTTGTCAATTTTTTTTTTTTTGGTACCAGGGATTGAACTCAGGGGTACTCAACCACTGAGTCACATCCCCAGCCCTATTTTGTGTTTTGTGTAGAGACAGGGTCTCACTGAGTTGCTTAGCATCTTGCTGTTGCTGAGGCTGGCTTTGAACTCGCCATTCTCTTGTCTCAGCCTCCCAAAATGCTGGGATTACAGGTGAGCGCCACTGGGCTCGGCTAAGGGTTTGTCAATCTTTTTATCTTTTCAGAGTACCAACTCTCCATTGCATTGATCCTAAGTATAGTATTTTTGTTCTCAATTTCATTGTTTTCAGCTCTGATCTTAATTATTTTCCTATCTTCTCCTGGTTTTGGGGTTAGTTTGTTGTTGTTGTTGTTTTGGTACTGGAGATTGAACTTAGGGGTACTCGACAACTGAGCCACATCCCCAGCCCTGTTTTATGTTTTATGTAGAGACAGGGTCTCACTGAGTTGCTTAGTGCCTCGCCATTACTGAGGCTGGCTTTGAACTTGTGATTCTCCTGTCTCAGCCTCCCTAAGTGCTGGGATTACAGGCTTGCACCACCACTCCTGGCTAGTTTGTTCTTTTTCTAAGGCCTTGAGGGTGGAGCATAAGCTTATTTATTTGGGATCTCACTAATTTTTTAATGCAGGCACCCAGTGCTATAAATTTTCCTCTTCAAACTGCTTTAATACTGTGCCAGTGATTTCAATATGCTGTATCTTTGTTCTCATTCATTTCTAAGGATTTCTTGATTTCTATTCTCATTTCTTCTTTGATCTATTTTTGAGAGTATTGTTCAATCTCTGTGTTTATATGGTTTTTATTTTTCTTGCTGTTGATTTTTCTTTTTTATAAATCTTTTTTTTTTTTTTTTTTTTTTTTTTTTTTTTTTTTTTTTTTTTTTTTTTTTTTTTTTTTTTTTTTTTTTTTTTTTTTTTTTTAGTTGTAGATGGACACAATGTCTTTATTTTATTGGTTTGTATGTGGTGCTGAGGATTGAACCCAGGGCCTCACGCATGCGAGGCAAGCGCTCTACCGCTGAGCTACAATCCCAGCCCCTCTTGCTGTTGATTTCTATCATAATTCTATTAGGATCTGATGGGATACATGAGGTTATATATTGTTTTAACTTGCTAAGAATCACTTTGTGGCCTAGAACATGATCTGTTTTGGAAAAAGTTCCATATTCAACTGAGAAGAGAATTCAGCTATTTTGGGATGGAATATTCTGTATGTGTCCATTAGGTCTATCTGATTTATAGTGTTGTTTAGGTTGGAGATGTCTTTATTGATTTTATTGATGACCTATTGGTGATAAGGGTGTATTGAAATCTCCCAGTTATTGTGTTGGGGTCTATGTGGAATTTAATGTCATTAAGTACTTTTTCCATGTAATTTGGTGCATTGACATTTGGGGCATAAATATTTACTATCATTTATATCTTCCTGTTGGATTGTTCCCTTTACCAGTATATAATGATCTTCTTTGTCTCTTCTGATTAATTTTTGCTTGAAATCTGCTTTGTCAGATGTGAGAATAGCTACTCTTGCTTGTTTTGTTAGACCATTGCTTGGAATATTTTTTTTACCGTCCTTTTACCCTCAGCCTATGGATGTCTTTGCCTATGAGTCTCTTGTAAATAGCATAATGTGGATCTTGTTTTTTGATCCATTCTGTTAATCTGTGTCTTTTAGTTGGGGGAGTTGAGACTGTTAACATTCAGCATTAATACGGATGTTTGTGATTTCCTGCCATTTTGTTCTTTTTGCTATATTTTATCCCATCTTGATTCTCATTTTAGTGGATTATTCTTTTATTGAACTTGCTCTATTTGTGAACTTTGGGAAGATTTTTAGTTCCTCTGTGTGCAGCTTATCTTTGAGTATTCTTTGTAGCTGGCTTGGTTCTCATGAATTCTTAGTTTATTCTTACCATGGAAAGTTTTCATTTCCCTGTCGTATTTGAAACTGAGCTTTGCTGGGTATAGTAAACTTGGATAGCAAGTTGTTTTCTTTTAGGGAGTGGAATATCTCATTCCAGGCCTGCCTTGATTTTAAGATCTGAGCTGAGAAATCACCTCAGTGCAACTTCATCTCAAACACCAAAAACACACACACGATATATCATTGCTGTTACTTGGAAACTTCCCTTCCTTCTGCCTCTTTCTCCTAATAAATACTTGACTTCATCCATTTTAAAACTGCCTCCTTGGCTTCCACATTCCTCTTTTATTATTTTATTTTTTTTAGTTGAAAATGGACACAATAGCTTTATGTGGTGCTGAGAGGATTGAACCCAGTGCCTCACACATGCAAGGCAAGCGCTGTACCACTGAGCCACAACCCCAGCCCTTCACATCCCTCTTTTTTTTTTTTTTAATATTTATTTGTTGATGGATCTTTATTTTATTCATATGTGGTGCTGAGGATCAAACCCAGTGCCCCATGCATGCTAGGCAAGCGCTCTACCACTGAGCTACAGCCCCAGCCCTTCCACATCCCTCTTTTAACTACTATTCTACTTATCTCCTTCCTCTTAGCAGATAAAGTCTGTGGAAAGTGTAGTTTCTATCCAGTCTTACTTCCCTTCCTTTCCTGAAGCAGTTTTCTGGTGTCTTTCACCACAGTTGCACCAAAACTATCATCAAGGCCACCAGTGGCTGCCTGGTTGCGAGAAACAACCAATACCATCCAATTCCCATCCTCCCTGGCTTCATTGCAGCCTTTGGCATTGTTGATAATCCCCTCCTCTTTGAGGCTCTTCCTGTGATTTCTGTGCTAGTGTTTTTCCTTGGCAGTATCACCCACTTCCACGGTGTCACCACCACTTTTAACAGGAAGTCTCCGAAGTATATAGTCCTGGGCCAGAGCTCTCCTAAAACAAAAACCTAACTATTTAGCTGTCAGTCACTTGGCCCTGTCCCCTTGAATGTTCCACAGCACCTCAAATTAACATGACCAGAATGGAATACAGCATCTTCTTCCCAAATCCATTTCTCCTCTTTTGTTCCCTATCTTGAGGTAAATGGCTCCACATATACCTAGTTCCTCCAAGAAAAAAAAAAAAAAAAAAAAAGAAACCTAGGAGCTACTTTAGATTCCTTTTTCTTCCTTACCTGGAATATTCAGTGATTGAAATCTTACTACATCCAGATTTGTCACACATGGCCTCTCTTCTTCATTCATTTTTCCCTCCATTTTTGGTACTGGAGATTGAACCTGGGGCACTTTAACACTGAGCTATAGCTATATCCCCAGTCTTTTTTTTTTTTTTTTTTGTAAATTCGAGACAGGGTCTCCCTAAGTTGCTGAGGCTGGCCTTGAACTTGAAATCCTCATGTCTCAGCCTTCCAAGGCATTGAGTCTTCTCCATTCTTACTGCCTTGATTTAAGTGTCCTTGCTCTGTCTTAGTCCATTCTGTGCTTCTGTAGCAAAATACTAGAAGAACATGTTTAGTTTTATAAAGAACAGAAATTTGCTCACAGTTCTATAGACTGGAGGGTACAAAACCAAAGCACTGGCTGGTTTGGTTGGCTGATGAGTGCTGCTCTCCTCTTTCAAGATGGTGCTTTGCTACTGCATCCTCTAGAGGGAAGAGATGCTTTGTCATCAGTTGGTGTAAGGGCAAATGAGCCAAATGCTGCTTCCTGAAACCTCTTTTAGAAGGGCCTTAGTTCCATTCATGAGGGAGGAATCCTCATAACCTAATACCTCTTAAAGGTCTTACTTTTTAGAATAACCACACAAACCGTAGCATTTTATCACTGCAGATACTGAAAAATTCTCCCAGTTGGTCTTTCCCTGATTTTCTTTTTCCCTTTCCTACTCAAGTTCATTTTCTATATGACTACCAAACAATCTTTTGTTGCAAATCTAAGCACTTTATTCCCTCGTAAAGCATCTCTCATTGACTGCTTTGTCTCCTGAATACAAGTCCAAAATTCTTAACATTATACACAAAACCCTTTGTGATGTCCTTGACTCAAGCTTCCCTTCCCTTTGATTTCTCTCCCTTCACGCCTTATATTCTTTTTTTAAAAAGTATTTTAGTTGTAGATGGACACCTTTATTTTTCATGTGGTGCTGAGGCTTGAACCAAGTGCCTCACACATGCTAGGCAAGCGCTCTAGCTGCAACCCCAGCCCCACGCCTTACTTTGTCATTTTGTACTGCTATACTAAAATACCTGAGCCTGGGTCATTTGTGAACAGCATAAATTTATTGCTTACCGTATGGAGGCTGAGAAACCCTAGATTGTAGTACTGATAGTTTCAATGTCTGGTAAGGCCTGGTCTCTGCTTCCAAGATGGCACCTTAAAAGCTGCTTCCTCTGGACAAGATGAACACTGTGTCCCCATATGACAGGAGGGACAGAAGGGCACAAGGGCCTACTTGGTCCTCTCCAGCCCTCTATAATGGCACTAATCCTCTTAACGACGACAGGGCACTCATGACTTAAATCACTTCCCCAAGGCCCCTTGTCTTAATACTTATCACATTGAGGTATTACATTTCAACATATGGATTCTGGAGGGACAAGTACATTCAAATCATAGTAACTGTAACAATGAATTGCAGTTCCCAGAATATGCAACCCTGCCTTCCTCCTTGTCTTTATCTCACGGTATTTCACTGCAAAATCACCACCACTGCAAAATTGTTACATTCAGTACAGAAATTAGTTTATTACCTTTCATCCTGTAATTGTCCCATGGTATAATTCTGTCAGGCAGCTTAAAAGGTAAACAGAACAGTGATATATTCACCAGTAATGTATGAATGAGCTTGTCTTCTGCACTGTGAACTGCAAGCTTAGAATTCTCAGTGCTTACCCATTATCAGTATATTTCTGAAAGCCAACTTGCATGATTTGTTTAGAGTGCTACATTACTAATGGTAAACACATCTTAAAGGAATGGCACGAAGGATGGCATGTCAGATAATGAAGTCAATGACTGCAATGTAGTATCTCTGGACAAAAGATTAAATCCTGTTAAGTCCATATTCCTCAACAGTAGTAAAATTTCTCAAGTATAATATGTCAACTTTAATGTACAAATCAATGACAACTAATGTATTTTTTTTTTTTTTTTTTGGTACCGGGGATTGAACTCAGGGGCACTCAACCACTGAGCCACATCCCTAGCCCTATTTTGTGTTTTATGTAGAAACAGGGTCTCACTGAGTTGCTTAGTGCCTCCCCGTTGCTGAGGTTGGCTTTCAACTCGTGATTCTCCTGTCTCAGCCTCCCTAAGTGCTGGGATTACAGGCTTGCGCCACCGCGCCTGGCTGTATTAACTTTTTTTCAGACCAGAAAAATGTTTGCTAAACTATAAGGAAGAAATGAGATGCATCTATTTGAACTACTCAATTTTAACATATTCATGAGTATTCTGTGCATCCTAATCTTACACCAGAAAGTTTAATAAATGATTTAAGTAATACCACATAAGTTTGGGGGAAAAAACTCTTCACGTAGCCAGGTATGGTAGTGCACACCTATAATCCCAGTGACTCAAAAGGCTGAGGCAGGAGCATCCAGCTTTGGCAACCTAGCAAGACCTTGTCTCAAAATAAAAAATAAGAATTGGGGTGTATATAGCTCAGAAGAAAAGTGCTACTGGGTTTGATCCCTGGTACAGGGAGAACAATAAAAAAAAGCAGCTTCACATTTAAAAAAAAATTTGGTATAAAGTCTGTGATGATTATGCAGTGAAAAATGGTATCTGAGGCCAGGTGTGGTGGTACACGTCTATAATCCTAGCAACTTGGGAGGCTGAGGCAGGAGGAACACCAGTTGAAAGTCAGCCTCAGCAACTTAGCAAGGCCCTAAGCAACTCAGTGAGACCCTGTCTCTAAATACAATACAAAAGGCTGGGGATGTGGCTTAGTGATTATGTGTCCTTGGGTTCAATCCTAGTACAAAATAACAACAAAACCACTGCATCTGGCAATTTCATCCTTCAAAATTCAGTTCAGATGTTAACCTCCTCCAGCATGCTATTCAAATTCTCTTTCATCATTGGATTGGGTGTCTACCTGCTCTCACAGCCACCTCTGCTCTTACCTTTATCATATTAAATACATAATGTTGTGACTGTTTTCCTGTATCTCCTTGAGGGCAGTGAGTTGATATTTTTCTCTTGCTTTAGCTGTTGCCACAGTGCCTCGTGCTTAGTGAATGGACACTTAATAAATGCCTGTTAAATGAAAAATGTCCTACCTGCTAAGGTGGCTTGGACCATGTTTTTTTTTTCTTTCAGTACTGGGACGTGAACCCGGGGGAACTGTACCACTGAGCTACATTCCCAGTCCTTTTTATTGAGTCAGGATCTTAGTAAATTGTCCAGGCTGGCTTTGCACTTGTGATCCTTCTGCTTTGGCGACCTGACTTGCTGGAATTACAGGCATGTGTTATCGTACCTGGTTACTTAGACCATAATTCAAGGACCAGCTTCACTATCCGAGAACATGATACATTTGATGGACTCCCATTAAGTTTTCTGAGACCAGGAAATGAAGGAACAAATATTTAGGAAAAGCTGAAATCCAGCCCAATTACAGGTTAGAAAAAATTCAAGCTTACTGGGTTGGGGTTGTGGCTCAGTGGTTGAATGCTTGGCATGTGTGAGGCACTGGGTTCGATCCTCAGCACTACATAAAAATAAATTTTAAAACATAAAGTTATGTCCACCAACAACTAAAAAAATATTTTAAAAAAAGAATTCAACCTTATGATCCATAGTTTAAAATTACCAAATGCCATTTAGGTAAGAGGAAACAAGGATAATTATTACCTTTAAACAAAATGTGCACAGGGGTGAACATGTGTAATCTTGGTGACTAGGAAGACTGAGGCAGGAGGATCTCAAGTTTGAGATCAGTCTTAGTTATTTCAGTGAGACTCTTTTTTTTTTTTAAATATATATATATATATATATATATATATATTTTTAGTTGTTGATGGACACAATGTCTTTATTTTATTGCTTTGTATGTGGTGCTGAGGATCGAATCCAGGGCCTCACACATGCGAGGCAAGTGCTCTACTGCTGAGCTACAATCCCAGCCCCCCAAGACCATTTCTCAAATAAATAAATAAAAATAAAAAAAGGGCTGGGGATGTAGCATGGTGGCAAAGTGCCTGTTTTCAGTACTTAAAAAAAAAAATCCTGGGGCTGGGGTTGTGGCTCAGTGGTAGAGTGCTTGCCTAGCATGCGTGAGGCACTGGGTTCAATTCTCAGCACCACATACAAATAAATAAAATAAAAAGTCCATCAACTAAAAAAATAAAAAGTCCCGAGCCTCCTTGATTCTCAGATGACACTTGTTCCTTGACCACACTTCTTTAATCACTGACTGTGAATATCTGTGTTCACTTTCCTTATATCACTCCAGCTACTGCTGGGTCTTACTGTCTGAAGTTCAATGTAAAATCTACCCATTCCTGGGCTGGGGATATATATAGCTAGGCATATAGCTGCACCTACTCTCCCACAAAAATCTCTCAATTCCCTAATCCCCACCTGGTGCATGGAGTATTCAACACAATCAGGCATCAGTATTTATTAACACAAGACAAAGGAAAACACATTCAATGAGTTAATAGAACACTGTCCAGCCAGATGTTAAATTTAAAAACGTATATCTAATCTAATTTCAAATAAATAAAAAAAAACTTTATACATAATTACACAGTACTATAGTTTGAATTTGACACAGGTAAATATATTGACAGAAAGTAAACAGAACAGCATTTAGGACTAAAAAATTATTCTTATATTTTTACAATCTCTTTCTCTGGACAAATAACATGGCCCATCTACATATACCTAAACCAGAAAGGTATGAATGGTAAAGAAAAGGCCTACTGTGTATTTGGAGTACTGCAGCTTCTTGCTCCAAACACTCTTGATTTTACATCAAAGCAGACAACAGAAATAACACTAAGGCATAGATCATGTTGGAGTTTGAGGGTGAGGTGATAACTCCTCTTGCTTTAGTCTGAAAGATTCCTGGATATTCAAGAAAAGTAATTTATTTGGACAAGATATTGAGCACCGTTCCTGGAGCAGAGACCTTAACACAAATCTAAGGCCTCAGGCCCTTTGTTGATTCAAGGAAAGCTTTAAGCCAACACTGCCTGGGACTAAATGAGACGCAGCAGACCCAGAGAGCAAATGGTCCTTGAACAGCCCGAGGCAACACGACTGCAGAAAAGAGCCGTGTCCTGGGGAGAACTGGGCCCTTTGTGCAGCAAGAATTAAAGACTATATGGGTTCACTGATGCCAATTAGCAAGATGGACATTCCAGGGTCTCACTGATGCACAAGCCAGCTTGTGTAGCTAGCTCTAAGGACCTAAGAACTTTTCAGTTACTTCTGGTGAGGACCAGAAAGAGGTTCTGAAACTTTAAGACCAAAAGGTTTCTCTAATGTGTTTCTGAGGACTGGAAAGGCTGTGAGAAGGTCATGGGTTTAAATGTTTTTTAAAAATATTTTTTTAGTTGTAGATGGACACAGTACTTTATTTTAATTTTTATGTGGTGCTGAGGATTGAATCCAGTGCCTCATACATGGGAGGTGAGCACTCTACCACTGAGCCACATCTCCAGCCCATGGGTTTAAATTTTTAGTAATGGCCTTTTAGGCCTGCTTTAAGAATCAGTCCTACCACAAAAGCTCCATTTAATGTGGAAAGAGCAAAAGCACGGTGTCAAGAGAAAAAAAATTCTTTAACTCAAGTCTGCAATAAACATTAAGATAGACCTTAAATCTGCAGATGATCCCACAAACACCACTGTGGCTAAGATGGGACTCTTTTTTCATTCTAGGAACACTTTCCCAGAGTTACTGATGAGGTTCCCCAAGGACAGCTCTCAATTTTTTTCTTCCACTAGCACAGTCCACTCTGGGGGATATGCGAGAAATTAGCAAAGCAGCCACATGTCAGAAAGGGAAAAACAAAGATAGAGGCTTGAGGACTGACAAAACTAGATCATCAACCTGAAATGAATGGGAGTTGGCCATACTCTGAGATGAATGGAATACTGAACTTGAAGGAATGAATATAGGTCTGTGCTGCCCAATATGGTAGCCACTAGGCCTAACATTTGGCTACGGAAGCATTGAAATATGACTAGTCCACATTGAGATATGTTTATTACACACTGGATTTCAAATACTTAGTATGAAAAAAGGAAAACATCTCACTAATAATTTTCATACTGATTTCACATGGAAAAAGTATTTTTAATACATTGGGTTAAATATATTAAAATCAATACCACCTATTTTTTTTTAAATATGGTTACGAGAAAATTGTAAATTACAGATGTGGCTCACAATACATTTATAGTTGACACTGTGTCCCTAGATGCTGATACCCTACTTGTGTTTGTAAGAATAATCAACCAACCCATAGGATAGAGTATGCTTGTAATTTCTTAGAATTGAGAGATTATGGAGAATAGAACTATTTAATACTCAGCCTCCCCTGCTTTTGTTAGTCATTAAAAATTTTTTAAGAATGTTACTTTTCAAACAAGCAGGTGATTTTTCTCTGCAAACCAAACCATTGCTAGACACTGGGATTTTGCATTTGCCCCAGCGGAAGTGCTTATTTTCTGTACATGCTAGAACCTCTCACACGTGAATTAATTCCCTCTAAAACACTGAAAAAGAGATCTGAACTAGAAAGTATCTCAAGGTATTTTCTCTGGAGAATGAGCTGGGAGAAAAAGAACTATGTAAAAGGGAGTCAGTCATAAAGTGGCTCTGAGTCATGAGACTGTAAAGGCGGCCTGGGAGTGCTGCTCTAGTGAAGGGCCTGGTCTTTGCTTTATAAACCTTATTTGCAAGGTAATTACAAGTCTTACAAATTGTTTAAAAACACATTTAGTTTACATGATGTTACAGTGGGGTAAATAATATGTGTTATTAAAATAGTCTAAATAAATATTTACACAATAGACCAGAATGGTTCTCTTTGAACCATTCTGATTTACCAAGTTAATTCTTTTAACTTTTGAGGTTAATTTTAAAAAATATTTCTGTAAGAAAAAAATAATAAAATTTAACTATATTCAAATACATGAAGTGTCAGACCAAAGTAAAGAAACTGAGCCAGAGACCAAACTCAGTTCCACACTCAGTCTGCTTGGCCTGGACAACAGTTATTTCATAAGAGTTTCTTGCATACATCAGACTTCCCCTATTTCAGCATAAGCCTGGCTATTCTGGCATAGCAATCTGGTCAGTTTTGAGATGTGTAGTTATGTGGCCTTAAAGTTCCATGTGATCAATGATCCCACTGCCTTCCCAGTCTATTATTCTTAGTTTTAAATGCTCTTCCCTTATGAACTGAAAAGGACAGAGGGCACTCTTCAATTTTCAGAAAACAAAAGCTCTATGTATTAACTGTAGGCAGATTAAAGGGCCTGGAAAAAGAGGGCATTCTAAATTCTGTAGTCACTCAATGTGAAAGACAGTTCCAACACCAGGGCCAGAATGAACTCTTGTAGTTCCTTAGAATAGGGAGGATCTGATAAATTTTTGATTTTTCTTAAATTTTGATTTTTAAATGGAGATTTTCAGCTCATACAGACAGAATCCCTAGAAGCTTAAGCTGATATCAGGAATGCAAGCTTTAAAAACAAATATAGGCAGATTTAGTTTATAAAATACACCAGCCAACAAAGACAGAACAATGTGCAGCAAAACCTGCAACTTGCACTTTTTAGTTACCTAATCAATATCACTACATTAAGAGAATATTGAAATTCTCATAAAGTAGAAATGTTTCTACTTAGGTTGCTGTAATTATATGTGCCAAGTTTTCAACTGTTCAGCTGAATTATGTGTATTCTTATTTACATGTTTAAAACACTGATCAAAATGTTTTACAGTCAAGAATTACATATATATGTATACATATATAAAGTAATTCTCATATTCAGTGGGTTAAGTGGTTTGCTTATGAGCTGACCGAAAGTAAGCTGAGTAGTTTATTTCATGTTAACAAAACCCACAGAACATCTAGCTAAGGGAAAATAGCAAAATACAGTACAGAGCGGGTAACTGTGTAATTCAGACTACCCCTTCATGTGAATTCATTAAACTCCCTTAAAAAATTCTAAAATGGCATTAGATAAAAATACAAATATGTACAATAGATGAAAAAACTGCAACATGCAAATAATTGCTTTAGTAACGTGTTGCTCACGCTATGTCAAAGCTAAGGTCTAACAGACTGTTAACATTTTTTTCATTTGCCACCACAGAATTCCCCTTTCCTGCGTGTTGTATGATTGCAGAATTCCACAGGATGAGATGAAGGATATAATGCAGGCATCTCAGCTTATTTCACATCATTTGGAAACTAGCTCCTAGCCATGGGTCTTCAGTCTTTCTGATTGGGATGGCCTTGGCAGCCCCAACAAAGACAGCTACATGTTGTAAGCCACATAGATGGGATCTAACTGGTCAGCTAGGAAGCTGTCACGGAGGTGCATCCTCTGCTTCTCTCCTCTGGAGTTGATTGGGATGACACCTGGGTCCACCACAACCACGACACCAACGATGAGGTAATGCTCTTCTAGGACCACGTTGGTCACCAAAGGAACCAGATCTAGAGCTTCCTGTTCAGAGCCGCACAGTTCCACAACCACCACAAGCAAGTTGGTCCACGTGAACACAGCACTGAAATTTCAATAGCATTCAGTTAATGTGTCATTACATTTCCAATCATCTTTTACAGTATCTGCCAAGACCTATGCCCATTTCTCAGAACTACTTTCTCTCCTGGATCCCAACCAAGAGGCCAAAAGTCATTTTCTAATATGTGACCTTGACCCAGTGACCACATCTAATAAATGAGCCATCCAAAATCTCCTGGTGTCTGGGAGAGGACTGACAGTAGCTGGTCATCAGAACTGAGGACACGTGTATTTGAACGTTCTGGGATGGCCAGAGATGCAAAGAAGCACAGAGAAAATGAAGGCAATGTACGTATGGCTTTTTCTTTCACTTAAAACTTTTTTGAAGAGAGTTTCTGTTATTTGCAACAAAAAAGAGTTCTAAGATAAAATTCTTTTAAAATTTATTTTTATCTGTTTTATTTTTTGTGGTACTAGGAATTGACCCCAGAGCCTCCCATATGTGAGGCAAGTACTCTGCTGCTAAGCTCAACATCACCAGCCCTTTAAATTTTACTAAGTTGTCCAGGACAGCCTTGAACTTGTAATGCTCTTGCCTCAACCTCTCAAGTAGATGGGATTGCAGCATGTGCCACTGTGCCTGGCTCTAAGGTAATATTCTTACTCAACATGAGGAGAGTCTGTCTGACCCCACATGAGCTATTTAGTGTCCCACACAAGTGTTCCCTATGTGTAAAAGTGCTGTGAGATAGAAAGTCACCTTCCTTTGAGTGGAGTTACTGGGTTAGAACACATGGTCTGACTTGTGATATACAGTGTAAAACTTTAAAAAGTGGTTCAGGGGGCTGGGGTTGTGGCTCAGTGGCAGAGCGCTTGCCTAGCATGTGTGAGGCACTGGGTTCGATTCTCAGCACCACATAGAAATGAAATAAAGGTCTATCAACAACCATAAAAAATATTTAAAAAAAAAAAAAGTGGTTCAGATCATTAAAGAAAACCAAATACAATTTCTGGTTGCAATAAAAGTCAAACATCTAAAATCTGAAGGTAGCCATGGCATAGTTTCTCTGCATGCTTTCCAGTCACTTTTTTGTCTAAAGACATTCTTGCCTTGGTCAGAGTGTCATTCAGGTCTTACTTACTCTAGGGAGAGACTCTGACAAAGGCAAGAAAATCTTTAGAAAAAGTAGTATATGGAAACCATGAGCAACCATCAGAAAAACTGTGACTATTTAGTAGGGGAAAAACTGGTGAAAGATTCAGACTTATTAAATGGATAGAAAAGACAGTGGGTTCTGTAGAATCAAGAACCTAGAATGAAAACAAGCAGGTAAAAACCACAGGGCTTTCATTTTAAGGAGTTTTAAGTCATAAGGTAGGATAATCTTTAGCAAGGAAAACATAGGAGTAATTCCTGCTGTGAGAAGGGAATTGGATGAGAAAATAACACTGATCCTTTTAAATTTGCTTCCCACTGACAATTTAAGAACAAATGCTGATTTGATCCTGCTGACAATCAGGAAGCAGAACAGAGTATTTTACTGATGAGGAAAAGCAGTATGGACAGTTAAGCCTGCAGGCCTGTAATCACAGCTACTCAGGAAGCTGAAACAGTAGGATTCCAAGTTCAAGGCCAGCCTCAACAACTCAGTGAGACCCTGTCTCAAAAAATAAAAAGGACTAGGGATGTAGCTCAGTAGTAAAGTGCCCCTGGATTCAATCCCCACCCAACACAGTCTTTTGACCTTAAAGTCGTGATTCTTCCTACCATACTACACCAACTTCCTAGAGGCAGATGATCTCTTCTAATTAAAAGTCTATTCTTTAAAAAAGACAGTTCAGGCTGGGGATATGGCTCAGTTGATAAAGTGCTTGCCTCACATGCACAAGAACCTGGGTTCAGGGCCTGGGATTGTGGCTCAGTGGTAGAGCGCTTGCCTTGCATGCATGAGGCACTGGGTTTGATCCTCAGCACCACATAAAAATAAAGATATTGTGTCCATCTACTATTAAAAAAATATTAAAAAAAAAAAAAAAAAAAAAAGAACCTGGGTTCAATCCCCAGCACCACAAAAAAAAATTTCAAAAAAAGACTCAGTTCCACAGTGTTCATAGAATGAACTTGTGTTCCCCAGTATCTCAGTGGCCTTCTCTGGCTCCTGTGAATAGGGCTTTGCCGTAGCAGATCATCCATCCAAGACAAAACTCCATTTATTTTTCTTAACTTGCCATGAAGTTCTGCCTGCAGGTAGGTATTTGGTATGAATGGCTGACTAACCTGATCAGTTTTTAATCACTACTAAAGCTGAGGTAGAGAATAATGTGTCAGGGAAGTTACCATTCAGCAATGCTCCTGTGGACCCGAGACACTGAGGTCTCAATATCAATTGGGTGGTATCGTAATCCTCGCAGCTCCAGTGTTTCATCCAAAGCTCCCACCACATACAATGCATCATGACGCTCTGACAGAAAGAACATACATATGGTTTATACGCATACTGAATGCAATATAATGTTGGAATTAAAAGCACAGGGTTCATTATGTGCTCTTATGAAAAACGATGGCGCCTGCTCACTGCGCAACAATTGCAAGGAGCTGAGGAGGAATGGTAAGGTCCAATTTAGACCTTTAAAGTGCAGCAAGTAATCTATGTCAATTCTTCAGTGTGTGGTGCAGTTAGTGTTGGGTACTTCAAGTGGCTATTAATGCCAGTTAACAGAAAGACTGAAACTGGACAGCAGAGAAAGCGTGTTGATCAACAGGGCAGAAGGGGACTGGAGGAAATGCTACACAAGAGCTTTGCCAAAACAGGCAGGGGTAGACAGGTAAAACCTGTCCCAGGAGCTTGTTAAGGGTTTGGAATCAGCCCCATAGGGGGTATTTACTCATGTTCAGGTCCATATCTATGGCTGCCCAGCAGTACTAACACTCAGTTCTAGGATGCTTGTGCAATTCCCTTGAGTGCTCTGCTCCCAGACACTTCAGAGAGCGGTGTTACCTCAAATGAATTTAAATTCACTTATATGTTCAAGACACATTGAAGGGGACAATTAAAATGCACTTCATACCACTCAGACAGGTGGAAGGAAGCCAGCCAGTGAAACAGAAATGAAACAGCTCAAATGGGGAGAAGTGAGTAGTGGAAGATACCTCCAGTGGCTGCTGTGAGCTCAGTCCTGCGGACAAACCCAAGGTATCCTGTCCGAGCCCAGAGTGTCTGAGCAGCATCCCCAAAGCTGAGGCGAGTGTTGAAATGATCAGCTTGAAGAGTCTCACTATCATAGATGGTATAGTAGCCACTGGCTGTATGGGGACTATTCACCCAGATCTACAAGAAAAGGGCAGTGGTCACATTGCAACAGGAATAGACAACCATATCAATTCAGTTTTTCTAGAACAGATTATTGTGATTTTGTAAAATCTCATATTAGCACAACTGCAGCGATAAGGGCAGTTGACATTAACTGTTTACTATGTGCTGAACGACAGTGAGGGAAGCACTTTATATGCCTGATTTCTGATGATCCTGACATATAGGATGTAACAATATAGCTCACACTATTGTTATCCCCATGTTACAGATGAAAAAACAAGGAGTTGAGTAATTCACCTAACATGCAGCAACTATGAGTTAGCTGGCTCTAGAGGCTGCACTGCCTCCCTGGCTCATTTCTCTCATGCTTCCAGGGTATCACAATTGAATGAAGCAACCATTTCTGTGCTTCTGGTATAACTATGGTACACAGCCCTCAGGGAAACACCACAGGACACTATAAATAGCAATAGCTGACAACCATGATAATAAGAGCAGCTACTATTCATTGAGAATTATGAGACACTGTTTGCATAAACTGTCATGATTCTCCTTCATCATTAAGGTAGGTTATTTATGGATGGGGGAAGACACCCAGAGAGAATTACTTCCATTAAACTACAGGATCAAACATTAGTATTCCTCAAAGATTCGGGGGAAGAAAAGTGTTTTTGAGTGTTTTTATACTAACGCTAAAATGGATATATTTTAGAATATAACATTTGCATATATTTTAAAAACTTTATATATCATTTCCAGCCCTTAATGGTGGGAATAAATAGGATTTGCAGTTTCCTTTCGCGCTAAGGGAATGACAGTGGACATATCTGGGATTATTTCTAGTTTGGGAACCTAAATTTTCTCTTCTCTCTCTCTCTGCACTGGGAATTGAACCCAGGGGTTTGCACATACTAGGCAAAGTGTTCTACCCTGAGCTACATCCCTAGCCCTAAATCTCTTGATCTCGTCTCAATCTTCCCTTTCTGTCTACTTCAGACTCCTGCCTTATAGGAAATGAACTATTCACAATGAAGGAAGTTAAATTCGTATTTTTACTAGTTTCTAGGATATGAACCATAAAATCTTTTGCTACTGACTTTCCAGAGTAAAAATGAAAGGAATACAGGAATACCTACCTCACCCAGGTGAGAGTCTCCAACAGGCCCTTTAGTCTCAGGATTAACAATAACCACTTTTACTCCAGGTAAAATCTAAGAATCAAAGGGAAAATACAAACATTGGGTTTGAGTAAATCTAATGACCTCTAGGAAACCTCAGCCATGACCTGCTGGTAATGTGGGAGTACCAGAAAGGGGAGGAGCTGATGGAAGCAACCATCACTGAAGTGGCTGACCTGAGGGGGTAACTAGGAACATCCTCTGTTTTGCTCCTGCTGAATCTTCCTCAGCTCAGTGGAAACTAGTAATCTAGTAAGATTCACCCTCAAAAATAAAACAGGGAACTAGTCTACCATCTCTTCAGAGGAATGTGAAACTGCTGACCAGGACCATAATAGCAAGATTCTATAGAATGACTTAAGCACATAACCTCCCTTTTTCATGATCTATCTTGTTCACAGAAGGACAACATAAACCCCTTAAAACAGAAACAAGAGCAGGGAAGATAGCCTGAGAGACTCCACTCCAGCCATCAACTAGGGATAGAGTGAGGGGAACTGCATGAATAAGACCAGACAGCATGAGGGCAGTTTTACAGAGGAACAAAAAGTCATCCATGTTGGGGGCTGGGGTTGGAGCTCAGTGGTAGAGCGCTTGCCTAGCACATGTGAGGCACTGGGTTTGAGCCTCAGCACCACATATAAATAATAAATGAATAAAATAAAAAAATCCATCAACAACTAAAAAAATATAAAAAAAAAGATATCCATGTTCCTGATATTATGAAAGACATCCTCATGTGCCTGGGATCTTCCATAGGACAAAAAAAAGAAAGGAACAGGTGCTGGCTGAGAGAATGGCTCAGAGCTTACCAAAAGAAAGGCCTCTCTGGTCACCCATACCCTGACCTCTTGAATCTTTTCTTTTTAAAAATATTTTTTAGGGGCTGGGGTTATGGCGCAGTGGTAGCGTGCTCGCCTAGCATGCATGAGGCACTGGGTTCGATCCTCAGTACCACATAAAAATAAAATAAAGATATTCTGTCCACCTACAACTAAAAAAAAAAATTAAAAAAAAATAAAATAAAAATAAATATTTTTTAGTTGTCAATGGACCTTTATTTTATTTATTTATATGTGGTGCTGAGAATTGAACCCAGTGCCTCACACACGCTAGGCAAGCACTCTACCACCGAGCCACAACCCCAGCCCTTAAATCTCTTTTTTTTATGTTGGCTTTCTAAAGTCTGAAGTTACTCCAGAAACCCTACTATGATTATTTGGGCTCAAATATCTAAAACCTCAAGGAAGGAAGAGAAGAAAACCACTTCCTTCAACCTGGGCCAGGACCTGCACTCATTCTTGTGCCAGTGGCATGCCTGACTCTGGACTGTGGCAAACATAGATTTGATGAGGCAATATTGACCCCATGCCATTGTGAGGAGTTCACAAAGGCAGAGAGAAACCAGAGTCAGCTCCTGTGGGGTTGACACACAGGTGGCCATCATACATAGTGAACTCCTAATGAACAAACCTCTCCTTTCACATGTAAATTCTCACTCTAACCAGGAAACCTTACCTTATGGGGTGCTCTCAAATCTCTTCTCCACTCTGACTTTTCTTTCAACTTTAATATTTATAAAGATAGACCCGGCTGTTTTTAAGCTTTGCTCTTCTAGCTACCTTGTATATAATGAACATTCCATTTTCCTGATTTGCCAATAGAAATAACATGTCCACTGGATTTTTAAAAAAACTCTATGGAAAGTCAAAGCCCAGCATTCTTGATTATGTACCCATGTGAGTTTCAAAGTATTAGCTAAGATGAAACTGTTGAATTATCTGCAGATTTCAAATAAGTCTTGCCTTAGATACAAGTATTTCACTTGGCTTCATGTCTCTTTAGAGTGACCCCCCTTGCCACACAGCCCACCCTCTCAACAACTTAGCAGGAGAAAGTACCTTTCCAGACTCTGAGAGCAGCAGGCTCTGGGGGGCACCCCGTTCCACAAGACGAACCCTGCAAAGGAACAGCGGTTAATGTATTCAAGCATTTCTAAAAAATGATTCCACCATATCTACTATCTTCCCATGACCTCTAATTGATCTCTCCTCCTGAGAAAGCAGGGTTTCTCCTAGTTAGTACTATTGACATTCTGGGTCACATAATTTTTTGTTGTAGGGTGTTTAGCAACAATCCCTGGCCTCTACCCACTAGATGTCAGTAGCAACCCTTATCTTGACAACCCAAAACATCTCCAGACATTGTCCAATGTCCTTGGGGTTAGAGGACAAATCTCCCCAGGTTACGAATGCTGCCTAAGAGAGACCTGCCACCTGTGCAGGCTGGGTCATTGCCTGACACAACAGGGAATATCCACTAGTGGGGCCTGAGGATAGGTCTCAGAGTCCTGGCCAGTGCTCACCTTGAGACAGAACTAAAATTTCCTTATACGCTGAGAAGATGGCAGGCTTTTACCCATGGGGTTCAGATCAAGTCTTGTTTCAAAAACCCAACTCTTCCTCATTTATCATGTCTATCCTGTCTTTTATTTTTAGACTTTCAGAGGAAAGAGACTATCCATTTTAGTTTAATTATATCAAAGTCACAAAGTATTTTTACACAGGCAAAAAGTAAGCATTATATTTTAATATTAAAGAATAATGGCGAGGCACTAAGCAACTCAACGAGACCCTGTCTCTACATAAAACAAAATAGGGCTGGGGATGTGACTCAGTGGTCGAGTACCCCTGAGTTCCATTCCCGATACCCCCCCCCCCAAAAAAGAATAGTGCAACAATTGTGAGAACTAAAACTTTCCTTTTATAAATGAAAATTTTGTCATGCATTAATGATAAAAATGAGTTTCTTCCCATACTGCTACTGGAAGATACAAATATAAAAGGAAAAGGAAGATGCTGACATTGAGAGTCAGAATTTTTTATGCTTAGGAAATCTAATAGGGAATGAGCACAATCAATCCTCCATACCTGTCATGTCTTAATGACTTCAGATCTACATATACAGTAGTTGGATCAGGCCCTGAAGTTCCCTAAAGAAAAAAAAAATCAATGCAGTTTATTTAAAATTTAAATGAACTGTCTTTCCATACTTCACATTTCCAAATCAAGATAGGTAATTAAAAAAAGAAATAAATTTAGCCATATGCACAAAACACCCCCTCTATTTTATTATTACATGTGTAAAATTAAAAAATCATATTTTACATATATATAAAATAAGCAAATTATATATGTTGTATATATCTATATAACATATAAAATTTGTTGTTTTGTTTTTTTTTTAAATTTTATTTTTGAGATGCTGGAAACTGAACCCAGAGTTTTGTACATGTTAGGCAAACACTATTTTTCGCAGTACTGGGTATTAAACCCAGGGTTGCTCAATCATTGAGTGAAATCCTTAGCTTCTCCCTTTTTCCCATTTCTTTATTGGTTCATTATAATAATAAATAATGGGATTCATTGTGTATTTGTACATGCACATGATATAACCATATGATTTGGTCAATACCATTTATTCCCTGGTATTTCCCCTTTCTCTCATCTCCTCCTCCCTCCCTACTCAGCTCCCCCACTTTTTAAAAAATTTTGAGAGGAGGTCTCACTAGCTGCAGAAGCTGGCCTTAAACTTGTGATCCTCCTGCCTCAGCCTCCCAAGTCACTGGGATTACAGGTCTGTGACACCACTTCTGGTCATCCACTCTATTTTAAAAGCTCACTTTCTCTTCAACCAAGTAAGGCAGGGTGGAAAAGACTATTGGTTCCCCCTTTGCTTCCCTAGTAAAGGATACCTCCTGCCCTCCCTTCATCGTGGACTACAGCAGTACTGAAACATTACCAAGCTAAGGAGGATTTCCATCCCTGGGCTACAAGAAGGGATGAGACAAGCCACCATCCCATTGATTTTCTTTTTCTTTTTTTTTTTTTTAAATATTTATTTTTTAGTTGTAGGTGGACACAATAGCTTTATTTTATTTTTATGTGGTGCTGAGGATTGAACCCAGTGCCTCCCGCGTGCTAGGCGAGCACGCTACCACTGGGCCATAACCCCAGCCCCCCCATTGATTTTCAAAACCATCACTGCCACAGCTGACACTAAAGAGCCTCGGTGGGGCTCCAAGGTGAAAACACCATAATACTTCCTTTGAAAGTCACACTTGAGGGCTGGGGTTATGGCGCAGTGGTAGCATGCTCGCCTAGCACGCGGGAGGCACTGGGTTCGATCCTCAGCACCACATAAAAATAAAATAAAGCTATTGTGTCCACCTACAACTAAAAAATAAATATTTAAGAAAAA